>CM049594.1:14914326-14974757 GCA_026979955.1 Megalurothrips usitatus
GGGGGCCTCGAGCGCAGCGAGAGGTCCCCTCACGACACACGAGAGGGCCGAAGGCCCTCTAAACGAGCTTTCGAATGCGCACATCTCGGGAACCCAGCCACCTAGAGACTTGCGGTTTGCGGCGCTGCCAAGGGCAAAGGGTGAGGGTCATGATAAGTGCACATCACACCGTCCTTGAGACCCTGCACCCCGTCCTCGAGCGCCGGTTGAAAAGGACATGACCTCGGAAAAAGAAGCGCCCGCACGGCGCCAAAAAATGATGGGCCCGAAGGGCCCACGTGGCGTGAGGGGACCTCGAGCGCAGCGAGAGGTCCCCTCACGCCACTCAAGAGGGCCAAAGGCCCTCTAAACGAGCTTTCGAATGCGCGCGGAGCGCGCATGAGAAAGCGAGTACTCCTATATTACCATAATACCTTGATAATACCATATTACCCCCATAATACCTATAATACTTCAATAATACCAATAGTACTTTCATAATACACCCATAATACTTCAATAACAGCATTTATTCCGACCGTTTTTAGAGCGAAAGCAGAGTTGTACTGGCTACCTAAGGGCCCCGGCGGCCCGAACGGCCGAGCCCCCTCCCCCTAAGAATTAAAATGTATTGAAAATAAGCCCGGATCCTGTCCGCTACAACCGAAACGTGTCGGGACGGGCGAAAAAACAGATAGCTAAGGGCACAGAAGGCTTCTAAAAGAAGTTTCCAACAACATTTCTATTTGTTCAACAAAGGAGTCGAGTGCCTACCCATTACCACACTGTTAAAAATATTCTTGTAAAAAAAACATGAAATCCTTGATTAATTTTTTTACTGGGGGTCACCGTTAAATCACAGCGTCGTGTTTTGTACTTTCACAGGAACATTCCCGTTAGTTTAAAAAACGCGAGGTCGATTTGTTCTCTTTAACAGGACTTCGCCTGTAAATTAACTGGAATGCCCATAAAATAACAGGAACAGTCGTAAAAAAAACGAGAAATGTCTTGTAAAATATTTGTAAAATTACAAGAAAAGTCGTTAAATAACAGGAAACTGTTGATTAATTTTTTCGTTGTTATTTTACAGCAGAGTTTTTACAGTGCAAGAAGTGTTCACATTTCACTCAGTTGGTAGGGTAGCTGTCATGTTTCATTCTATTTCTCTAAGACTGTTAACGCTTTTATCAAATTATTGTGCTAGGGGCAAGAGCGGATACCTTGTCAACTAGATTAATTGAGTGGCAGCCCCCTCCGTGTGTTCAATTGGTCTCCAACCCCTTACATCTCTTTGCACATCAATTGGAAAGGGCCCCAGCCCGGCCCAGGGGCCCGGCGACGATTTACGAATCGCTGCCCTGACCAGTCCGGGCCTGGCCGCGCCCCGCCTCTACCGGGATGAGGGCCACGCAGAGGCGTGTGGCTGTGCGGTGGGGCCGGAGCGGACGGGGCGGCGACGTAGCCGCCCCGCGGAACAGCGTTCCGCAGGAGGCCGAGCGGGTCCTGTCCTGCCGTCCGGTCCCGCAGCGACGACGCCGATGGTTGGGGCGGGGACGCCGCCGGCATGGGGCAGGCCCGGGGAAGCTGACGGCGACCCCATCCCCATCTCCACGCCCTACTCGACCTTGACGAGGAGGGCTGGGGACCCGGTCGCACGCGGCGGTTGCGACGGACGGTTTGGTGCGAGGCTGGCTGGAGGCTAGGGAAGGAAGAATGGCGGATTTGCTGGTCGGATAGATGCTGCCATGCCAACCCGTCCCCGTGCAGTGGCACTGTCAACAGCAGCAGCAGCAGGCTGATTCTAGGAGACCTCAAACTGTTTTAGGCAGCCACAGTAATGTGTTACGGATAATAATACTTCAATAATACCCTAATAATACTTTCGTAATGCTCAATAATATTTAGTAATACCTTTAGTACTTCTATAGTACCATAATACTTCTATAATACCACAGTACTTCTATAGTATCATAATACTTTCATAATACCATAATACTTCCATAGTATAGTACTCCGTACACGGCGAAGACGAGTCGACCGCCCCTTGCATTTATGGGGGTTGCAGTTTTGGGCACCCACGGCTAACCCAGAAATACACACCAAAAGTGATGAACCTACGATGAAATTTTCAAAATGTGACGCAGAATCTTTCTCTTTTCAGATTTTTTATGCTCTCTACGCTGTATCTGGACTGATATTCATAACGGACCTCCAAAGCTTAACGTCTGAGCGAGAGATTCTGTTTGTACTTTCGCTGGCCTCATTATCTGCTTCGGGCATCGGAGTAATGATGCAAATACAAAACGAGCACGCAAGGGAATGTCTGCACAAACTAGCCCTGATGTCGACGTTTGTCTATGATTTAAGTGGCGGAAAAGGCAAGGTAAGGAGAACAGGGATCCCTATTTCAGAATAGGAATTTGAGTGCTGGGAAAGTTTCCGGAAAGAAACGGAAAATTTCCGGAAACTTTCCAGAAAGTTTCGACAAAAAAATGGATCGACGCCCATGACGACGTTTCAGGAAAAATTGTCCGAAGTTGAACAGAATTTTCGATACGCAAGGGCACGGCGACGTCCAGCGCTGTTTACGTATCAACAGTCGCCTTTATCGAGCACAGATGGCACGGTGGACTTGAGCACGGCGAGTTTTGAGCCCGGTTCGGGACGAGCCCGGACTGGAGCCCCGATTTGATCCCTTATTGAGCCCCGTCACTATATTCTTGTGAGAATGCGTTTGTGAACATCTGCGGAAAGTCCTGCACGCACTTGTGTGCCTCACAGACTCTTTTTGGTGACCCCGCAGAGGTCCTGACACGCATAATCGATAGATATTACTGATGAGGCTCAAAACGGGGCTCAAGTCCGGGCTCAAGTCAAGGCTCAAACCTGGGCTCGATGGGGCCGGGGCTCGGGTACGGGCTGAATGCGGGATCGAATCGGGGCTCGAAGGGGCCGGGGCTCAAAACTCGCCGGGCTCCAGTCCACCAAGCCGCACATATCATTTTAGGTTAGGTGTTCGAAGTGTTCAAAGTTTAGACACTGTACGAACAGGTTACGCGGGCGGAGGTCCTGTTGACCCCCACTAAAATGAAACGGTTATTGCGATTATTACAGAAACACATCCGTCTACTGTTGTCTAAACTTTTCGTGTTCAAAGTGTACGAATTCGAACACGGTTGAGCCGCACTGGGTGTAAAACTGTCCGATTGGTCACCCTAGGCTCTAAAAAGACACAAAACATCGAATTGCTAGGCGCGTGTCGGAAACACGCAATAAATCACGCCAAAAGGAGGGTGTTCAAAGGTGTTCAATACCAGGGCTTCACACGAAGCAGAAGAGTGATGTACACCACACTTGCGATTACTGTACATTAACATTTAGTGTGCACTTCCAGCTTTCTGCGACACTTGCAACGCACTAGTGGCGAACCTACGTATTTGAGTTTTGGGAAAAACGGTAAATGGTAAAATTTACTGCGTGGGAAAATTTGGATTGGGAAATCTACTGGAGGAAAAATGTCCATTGGATAGTGCGGCGTGGGAACTGCGACCGACAACCGTAAGCTCTATGTGCATAAATTCGTACGCACTTCTGCACAAAATTGTACAGAAGCTTAAACGTGTAGTGAGACAGTGACTCCTTCCTAGGGCGAGAGAGGGCCAGCTTCAATTCTTCAGCTCGGGTCCTTCAGGGAGGGGGGTGCCCGCGACTGCGGCTGCATACCTCCCCGTTGTCTGTAGTATTAACAGAACGTGACGTGGGAGGATACGGCGCACACCTGTATCGAACGCATGAAGAAGCGGCGCGCTGAATCGATTTCTCATAAGAGAAAAAGCGGTGCCCCGAGTCATTGCCTTACTTACTCAGACATTCTAGGACATCTAGGGCGTGACGTGCCAGTCTTGTCGGACGGTTGTGACAATGACAATGCATGTGCTATCGATGTGGAAACTTTTGTCGCGAGAAGAAGGGCAACAGACGACTTGAGCCACGTTAGGGCACATGCTACACTGTCATTGCAAGTGTGATGAATTTATTACGCTTAGCTGTAATGAGGACCAGGTGTGATTAGTCAAAAATACTTCACTTGTGCTCCTGGCTCCAAGGGTGGAAAACTTTCCAGTCGAGTTTGCCATTTCACAGTCTCTGGTATCCCTGAAATACATAGTATGCAAAACTACGTTCAAGAGTACCCTTAGTATCTGTGACTCCTAGATAGATTAGGCCCCCTTTTTTGTTTTTTTGAAAATGAACGTGAATCTAGTCGTGAATATTGTCGTCCTGGGAGGTACTCTGGGGGACCTGTTCACTACCCAGTACGTACGACGTCACCATTGAGGTCCGTCGAGGGGATGATTCACTCGGGACGCAGTATTACGCCAAGTATTACGCGGCATTACCCAAGCGTCAAGCAAGAATAAGATGTTCTTCAAGCTGGTGAGAAGGCAGTTCCCGAATTTTGTATGCATACTTGTTACACGGTCTTTGTTATGTGTTATAACTTGTTTGAGCGTTGAAAAAGTGGGGCATTTTCACCCAGAGTCGTTTTAAGTTGCAATATTCTTTGAATCTGTGTTGTTCCGGCGCGCCATCTGAGTAGGCAATCCAACGAACGGGGAAGCCCCTCGCCTTACGCTGTGAGCGCGCGTTACTGCCAAATTCGGTGGGCGTTGTTGCGGAAGTGGGGTGCGGAGAAGAAGTGCTTGGGTAGGCGATGGGCAGTCTTATATGAAACAAGCTGGCCCGTCCCTCCGTCGAACCTCGGTGCCGGTTCTGCTCCGCTCCACCAGCACCTCGGTTCGACAGGGGGACTCGGCCAGCTTGGCCTGCCGGCGGCGTTCGTGGGGGCCTCCGGCCCCCGCCTCAAGGCACTAGAGATGTGTCCGGTGGTACATATTTTTGTAACGATTAAAATCGCTAACCTCAGCCCGTCCCAACACGCGGCGGAGTGCGCGTTGCAGGCGCACCACACGCAGCGGCCAACCCTAACCTCACAAATCAAACAATTCTCATAAAACAAAAACGCGACAATATTTGAAAATTGTTGCCACCGTACGTTTTTACACACCATAAAAGGAGTCTATCCTCCAAATTTGAAGTTTCTGTGTAAACGATAAGTCAGCGAACAGACGTCCGAACGAACGAACAAACAGTCGGCATCAGAATATAAGCCCGGCTCCTGTACGTTTCTACCGAAACGTGTCGGGACGGGCTAAAAACAACACTTTCGTAATTCATGAAAATCATGCATGGGAGTGAGTTTACAAACGCAGCATTGGGACCATGAATCGAAAATAATATAATCATGTTGAACGATAATGAATCCGATAGTCAAGTTAGGTGTGAAACACAAAATTTTAGATTACATTGTACAGATTTGTTGACGTGTCTAGAGGTGACACTACAGTATACACAATATTAGGCTTCCTTTCTCAAAGTAGTATTAGGACCACTTAAACAAGGTAGGCGTGTGCCAGACCCCGTCGTGGCGTAACAGGCTTCGCTCAGCGCGAGTCACTGTTCCGCCACGCCACGCACCTTGGCCTGCCGGCGGCTGTCTTGTAACGGGTAAGATCCTGCGGGACCAACCAGTCAGCCCCTGGGGGGCGTCGCTGTTTCCGCCCTGTAGCAGCTACACCCATGTTCTGGCAGCCGGCGACGTGTCTTACATTGCCTTTGTGTCATCGACGCCCGTTAACCATACCTAAACTACCCTTACCTAACTGAGCCTATCTTACCCAGGTCTCCACTAACCTAAAATAGCGTAACCCACTCGAGTCACTAATCCGCTGCTCGACGACTCTCGAGGACGGGGTCCCTGGTCTCGAGACCGGTGGCTGTACTCATTCACAGCCCCCCCTCTTCCCCCATTTCATCTGCAGCAACGCAAAACGCATCTCTCTAGGTTTCTTGGTTCTCGAGTTACAATGTTCTTTTCAATGTGGCTCTCGAGGATGGAGTGCACGGTCTCGAGAGCGGTAG
Organism: Megalurothrips usitatus; assembly: GCA_026979955.1. NCBI lineage: Eukaryota > Metazoa > Arthropoda > Insecta > Thysanoptera > Thripidae > Megalurothrips > Megalurothrips usitatus. Next base: position 14,920,288 of record CM049594.1, read on the forward strand.
ACGTGATGCGGTGCCCTTGTTTCCCATTGCCGCGGCCCGCAAAGTCCAACGTCGAAAACCGCAATTCAGTACCTTATACGGTTGGAACGATAGAAGTTGGCTCTCGAGCAGGGGGTGCGTCGTCCGGAGAAAGGGCGTCCTAGTAGGGTGCCCTTCTTTTCCTTTGCCGCGGCATGCAAATGCCAATGTCGAAAACCGCAGGTCGCTAGGCCGTACTGTTCAAAAGATGGAAAGTGGCTCTCGAGGACGGGGTGCGTGGTCACGAGCCTGGTGTCATTGCCTAACTGTTGTGTTCAATAAATGGTCGGAGGTGGTGGCAGCTTCTTTATTGGACATTAGGGTGCGTCGTACTACACGACTTTTTGATTTCATCTTTTGGATAGTACTCAAAAGTTTCGTTTTTAAATGCTGAATCCAGAAATGACCTCAGTTTTGCAATAGGACGACTCCTTTATGACCTTACCTGGTCTCATGGTACCGGGGGTATCAACATATTACAGTGTGTAGAACACAACACTAACGATTGCAATGATGGCCAAACCGCTACGGTCGCCAGCGCTGCAAACCGCACCTCGCTAGGTGGCTCGGTTCTTCAGATATTCCCAGAAGTTTGCTTCAAATCGACGCCATCTTGGATCTCGAGCACGGGGAAGCGCAGACAGGGGGGGGAGGGGGGGGGGGTACTATGTACGTGTCTGTATTTCTTGTACCATTCCCCCGAGAGGGGGAGGGGGGCGGTTCTATAGCAATTTGGATAGGGGCCAGCGTTTGGCTGTTAGATGGGATAGATGAGGGGGTAATTGTGGACTTTAGGAGCTCCACCACCTATGAAGATATGGCCGGTACCGTTCAAACCGGCTGAACGCCCGCAATTGGAATATGCTAATCATATACGGCGCTCCTGAACGTAATAATTGTAAAATATTAAATCATGAGACCTCCTAACCTGTCACAGTGCCCAGTAACACGGGCATTACGGACGGATCAGTGAATGATTATTCACCGAACGATGTCCAAAACCGTTTTCAAGTGTAGGCTTCTTTCCCGGAAGACTAAGTACGCACTTTCGCGTACAAGTTCCAGAATCCAAAGAGCATAAATCCGTCTGCTACAGGCGATCCTCTGCGTCGCAACGTCAGACAAGTGGCAACTACATTTCCTCCCCGTGGACCCTCCGAGAGGGTATGCGCCAAGACGACTTGATTGGAGCAGTACGCTGCGTCCTGGCTCGGGCCTGATCAAGTTGAGTGAAAGTATTTTTTTTCGGGCCCGACTCACTGCATGTTCCTTTGACATTGTGAAATGTCTATTTCGCTGCGGTGCGTCGCGGCACTGTTTTGCGGGTAGGTCGTCTGCTCCAACAATCCCAACGTATCCCTCCGCGCTCCGCGCTACCGCAGCGCCGGACTGGTGGCCGAAGGCCGAACTCCGTCCGCACCGGCGTCGGCGGCTCTGTCGGGCGGCTCGTGCGGGAGAGGACACTGTTGTCCGCCGGGTGCGGGTCTATATCGTTCGGCCGACCTCAGGATACGCGAACCTGAACTGACCAAAACTAAGCTAACCTAACCTAGCCTCGGACGTTGAACTGCGAGTTCGGACAAGAGTGAGGTCGGGCAAGCGATGTATCCCCGCCGGGTGCCATTTGCTGTTGGTCGTCACCTCCGTCATCTCCCTTTGACACTGTCACATCGCTTTTCCGACCTCACTTTTGTCCGACCTCGCAGTTCAACGTCCGAGGCTAGGTTAGGTTAGCTTAGTTTTGATCAGTTCAGGTTCGCGTATCCTGAGGTCGGCCAAACGATATAGACCCGCACCCGGCCGACAACAGCGTCCTCTCCCGCTATGAGAATGTGTGAGGTGATGGTGTCAAAGGGAAATGATTGTGAATGTGACCTTGGTCAAAGGGACATCACAGCACATAGAGCAGGTCGGCGCACCTAGAGAGCCTCGGCGCACCCGACGGAAAACGGCGTCCTTCCTTGACTGCGCCGCGCAGTCTCCCGCACGAGCCGCCCGACAGAGCCGCCGACGCCGGTGCCGACGGGGTTCGTTGTTCGTCCACCAGTCCGGCGCTGCAATAGCGCCGCGTAGGGTTTCCACTCGTCGAGCGTCGCTGTGTGCGGCACCGATGTAGCAGACGGATTTATGGTGTTTAGTTTCTCCAAGCTGGACGCGAAAGAGTGCACCAGGAGTCTTTCAGTAGAATAAGCATACCTAACAGCGGCGTTTCTCATCGTTTGACGAACAATCGTGCACAAATGTGTCCAAAATAGGCGTGTTTGTAAGCCCTGTGACAGGTTAGGTCGCCTCATATTTTATTTTTTTACAATTAAGGCGTTGTAGAGCGCCGTATATGATTGTCATATTCAAATTCCATGCGTTGAGCCGGTTTCAACGGTACCTGCCACGTCTCTCTAGGTGGTGGAGCTGCTAAAGTCCACAATTACCGATGAGGGCTGCGCCCCCGCAGTCCACCTTCCCCATAAATTATTTTTGTATTTTATAACAATTGCAAAAATTTTCTAAGAAACTACCTAAGATACGGAGCCTTAAAGTGAGGTTGACTCTGATATGGTGGTAGAAAGATATTGTCCAAATTTCAGCCTTCTGCGAATAACTGTTGTCGAGAAATCGCGCGGACAGACGGACAGACTAGGGGTACGCTCCGAAATGCTGCGCGTAAAGTAGCGAGCGAAGCGTAAAGACATTTCAAACTTTACATGAAATAATGGCTGATCGCGATGGGCAATGCTTGTTTGAGTCGCCTGCCTAAGTGGGGATAGGCCAGCCCGCAATACACCCACGCGTGCACTTGCCTATGTCCGAGGTGCTCGTCAGGGTGCGGCAGCGGGGGAAAAAAGTAAGGTGTGTGTGTGGGGGGGGGGGGACTGAAGTGAAGACTGAAGTGGGTACTTCGTGCTAAACTTTTTGTAATACGTACTAGGGTAAAGAACGAGACTATGGCAATCCCACTAATGTGGGTTGATTTTCTTCTTGTTTTACTTGCGCCGGGGATGAAGGGGTCTTTAGGTAATAGAATGATCTACGTGTTACGTAAAATATGAAAATGTGTCAATTGTTGAGGGGGGGAGGGAGGGTGAGGTGCAACCCGATGCGTGCGTGTCGGTGTTCTGCCAGTTGCGTGGTATGTGAACGGCGTCGATGCCATAGGCACGACTGCACCCCTCTCCTCGGCCTAACCTAACCCATAGCGTCCTCTGATCCTCCTTTCAACTACTCAGTGCCTAACCTAGCCTCAGATTATATTCCGATGAGTCCTCCACCCGACCAAAGCCACCACCACCAGGAGACAATCCATCCACTTTTATCCTTATTGTACGTTTTGCCCTGTTCGTCATGTAGGGTCTCTTACAACTCGTATACCCCCCCCCCCCCTTGGCCTTCACTGTTGCCTGGATTATTCTCCTTCCTGCCCCAAACAGTGATGTTGTAAGACTGTGCGTGAAAGAAATGATAATTTTTAAAGAAAGAGAAAAGTAGTTTTTGTTGGGTTCAGACATAAAGATGATTTATTGCAATTTATAATTGCTTTGAACTGAGCAGAGTTAAAGTAAGTCATTAATAAGCATTACATAAACAATTTACAAATCGCGTTGATGCAAAAACCCATGTATAGAAGCCCAAAATAATTTCAGTCCTAAACAAAAGTAAATCGGGCACGGCTAATGTGCGCATACTGTGAGCATCACTGATCTAGGGAAAGACAATGCATAAGTAGCAAGAAGGCAATTTTTTTAAATCACATTTAGACATTTTATCAAGTTCAGGGCATCTCATTTACAGGTAAACAATTCATAGAGATTGGTAAAGCCGGAATAACACTGAAAAGTCTCTGAACTAATTGAGGAAACGGTTTACAATACAACTGTCGAGAATGGTTGAGCTAAATTAAGAGTGTTACATAAGGGCAAAGTTTTCAAAGTTACATCAACAATCAAAGACATATATAACGCCATCCCGACTGACTCACTCATGTAAATGTTTGGGTAGAAGGAGGCTAGATACAAACTTTTGAGATAGAATCGACCCCCCCTTAAATGACCTCAACACCCCAGAAAAATCGTCAAAACTAACCCTTGGGTGCTGCTGCAGGTGTCAGTGGCCTACATGATGCCTACATGCATGGTCTCAAACTGGAACGACGACGATAACTCGAGAACCAACTGACGTAGGGAGATGCGGTTCGCGGCATTCGTCTGGACATCGCAGGGTGGTGAAGAAAAACTGATCAAACGAACCCCTAGTGTGCTGCTGCAGGTGTCAGTGGCCTACATCATGTCATGCATGGCCTCAAACTGGAACGACGGCGGTAACTCGTGAAAAAACTGACATGGAGCGATGCGGTTCGCGGCATTCGGCAGGGCATCGCAGGGCGGCAAAGAAAAACTGACCAAACTAACCCCCTGGGTGCTGCTGCAGGTGTCAGTGGCCTACGTAATGCCATGCATGGCCTCAAACTGGAACGACGGCGGTAACTCAAGAACAAATTGACATGGAGTGATGCGGTTCGCGGCATTCGGCAGGGCATCGCAGGGCGGCAAAGGAAAACTGACCAAACTAACCCCCTGGGTGCTGCTGCAGGTGTCAGTGGCCTACGTAATGCCATGCATGGCCTCAAACTGGAACGACGGCGGTAACTCAAGAACAAATTGACATGGAGCGATGCGGTTCGCGGCATTCGGCAGGGCATCGCAGGGCGGTAAAGGAAAACTGACCAAACTAACCCCCTGGGTGCTGCTGCAGGTGTCAGTGGCCTACGTAATGCCATGCATGGCCGCAAACGGGAACGAAGGCAGTAACTCTAGATCCAAGTGACATAGAGATGAGGTTTCTGGCACTGCATAAAGCATCGCAAAAGGCTTGCGAATTATTTTTAAGCCAATAAAGAGCCACCGGGACCAGGAACCCCATCCAAAATTTTTCGACGACTTTTTTTTTTTGTCTTCTACAACGGATTAAGTATGCTTCACACGCCCTAAATGGTTGGAGAATATAAATTTCGCCGAAAATTTCTTAGGGATATACCTATAAGAAAATCATCATTCTCATATCTACTATCTTCATACCTACTAACGGTCCTTCGACCACCGAGGTTTCAACATTATCGAGGATGTACACCTCAGACTGGCTTGTACGGTTTGACAATCCTGGATTATGAACAATTTTTTTAAAATTTACATCGATTTAGCGATAACAATTCCGATATATTGGGATACTAAAATACGTTCACAATGAATACAAGCACAACAGCGCGGAGCCCTGTAGGGGCTTGAGTGGTTTAGGCTGAGTTAGGTTAGGTTATGGTCTGGGTTAGGTTATTTGGGGCTGGGTTAGGTTAGGTTATTTGGGGCTGGGTTAGGCTTGAGCCGGATAAGCGCAGGGTTGGACTGGGGAAGCGGCATTAAGAACGGTCGGCAAAATACCAGTGAAGTTGTGTCCGTGCGAGAAGAGCGATGTTTTCCGGGCATCCTACTGACTAAGGTCCAACTTCTCATTTGACAGCCGCCGGTTGGCCAAGGCAGGTAAAATGCACGGAGTGACGGAATGGTGACTCGTGGTGAACGAAGCGCGTTATGCCGAAACCGAAACAACAGGGCGAAGCCCTGTACGGGGGTCTGGGGGCGGAGCCCCCAGCGAGCAAAGCGAGTTTATGTTCTATGAATGGAAAAAATACAGGATAAAGATCTGAACTGTTCCAAATAAATGAGAATGGGATCAACAGACACTATCAAAAGAACCTTTTACACAGGGATCAGCCGAGCACTTTCACGAGGAAGCAATGGTAACAGGAGTGGACAGGAACGGTCTACCATTTCCATGAGGCACTGACACTATATATCATGAACTTTCGTACACTGCCGACTGGTGTTAGCAACAGTTAGAATGTCTGGAAAAAGGAAAAGCATAATAATGATACATCTAACATATCGGTCTAAACAGTTATCTGAAAGCATTTCCATATTCGCATGAAGATTAGTGGCAACTTACATTAGAAATTCAGGTGCTTGACAATAATGATTGCGGACTCAAACACCCGCGAGCATGTGGAATGCCCCTTTTAATGAGTCGACATTGATGTGCTCTGAAACAAAGAGAAATAGAAATTAGTTTGGCTTCAGAAGCATGTTGATGTCAACGTAAAACAAATCAATCAGACATTGCTGTAGGCGTGTTACAGCCACACATTCCCCCCACAAGCAAAAAAATGTTTATAGGCAAATGAACTACTGACCAGGTTCAGCTCAATACGAGCCCAGCATAAATTTACACTTGGGTACAACAATGTGCTCAAAGCTTGCACTTGTCACCTGAAAGAAGAACAGGAATTTGAATGAAAACAAATAGGTGTATGAATAGACTACATAAACAATATTTAAATAGATGCTTACCTCATAATATTTGAGATGGTCTCTTGACTTGAGATTGGAAACATGCCACGTGAGAACCGAACCACTGTCACAGCAAAGTGGTTTCGCCATACATTTGCATCATCACCGCAAGAAAAAAGCACTGCAACAAATTGAAGACATGGTTTTAGGAAACGCACTTCTTCTTTCACCTGTAACGGTGCTTCCAACTCCCTCTTAGTAGGTTGCGACTCGAGTATGCTACTGATAACTGAGCGCAAACAGTACAGTAAGAACTACTTCCGAACAGTTTTAGGTTATGGCATGTAGCACATGAGTAGAAATGCGATTAAGAAAGAATATATTTGCAAGGTTACGGAGTAGTCCAAATCGTGAATACTAATGCTGTTTCAACAAAAGCCAGGACAGGCACAGGGGAACATAACCTCTGAACGTTGTTTGTAAACAACTGCATTTTTTACTTATGTAACCATAACACAGCGGTCTAGTAAGTGTCCGCGGATGCGAAATTGCTTTAATAACGAAACGCGTAAACGAATGAAGACAGTCAATCGACCCCCACTTCATGATACATTTTATTCCGTGTCGTAAAAAATTACGTCATGGAGAGGTGAGACGTACGTGAGCGCAAACTGCTTTGCAGCCGACGTACTACATGTCACTTACCTGTCATCACAGCACACCGCAGGAACAGGAAATCTCGAATTGAATGTCCAAAAATCATGTCGAACTAGCAACCGACGACAAAATATGTCGCAGCAAAGCCAAACCACCAGCCTGCCGAACGGCGCCGGACGGCTGCCGTGACGTCACTGAGTTCCGTCAGTGTTCCAACCGCACGGATTGAAATGTCCTACATCTGCTAGTACTACGAAATATTTCAAACGCAATTAATCGAAAAAATGGCTCGTCATTTTGTGGGCCGATTATTATAGAACCGATACTTAAAAGCGGAGCTAAAACGGTTCCCAGCCAGAAATGGACATTCGATTAGATGTCGATTCGATTTCGACACCATCGACAATCCGGTGATGTCGAATTCGGTATCGAAAAAGTTACAATTTCGAACCCAGTTGTACAGATGTGACTAACAGCAGTGAAGCCGTCACCCACAAAATTTGTTCGAAACTATCTTCTACCTCCTTGCCAATGCCCTAAAATTCAACTGATGTCGATTTAATATCGATCCGACTTCGACATCCAACACGGGCGAACGGGCGCTAGCGTTAAGATTTAGCGAGTTTCGATCGAGGAATGAACTTCAGTGCCTTCAGTGCTAAGAGACACCTAGAGTGTTGACGCGGATGCCGCCCTTTTTTTCTACCAACCAAAGTGCGTGTGAAGGTGACGTATAATGTGTCGATACCGCGAAGCCTAGTCAGGCAACTAAATTAGCATGGTCATCGCTCGCATTCAGAGCCGTTTTTGTATTTTACCCGCCTCTCGCGCAACGCCCTCTGCTGCGTTGTGTTGCCAACATACATCATTATTGTGCATCGACCGCAATATTTCGCCAGAGTATTCCGTACAAGAAAGCAATTTTAAATTTTTTCGCACACCTTATGAAAGGTAAATAGTTAATAGTTTTACTGCTAACAGTATTTAATCGTGTTTTAATGTTTAATCTGAATGTTGGTATTCGTGCACAGGAGAAGAGGGGACCGCGCACCGCGCCATTTCCGCCAGCCATTGTTGGCTTTCGCCGTCGCCGGTAAGTGTAGCGAGTTTGGCATTCTCTTTGTAATCCATTACCATCGTGAAGTTCTGGTTCAATTCTGTTCAATCTTTTGGAAGAAACGCGAGTCGAACTGTGGAATGTATGAGTCGACTCATACATTCCACAGTTCGCGCGTGGCCGTCCGATGCATGATAGCCTACTCGTCGAGCACGTCTCGTCTAGTCGTCTCGTAGTGTTTGGCTTTTTCGCGAGCGATTCCAGCCGTGCTGCGTGGCAACTTATATACTCAATAATATTTATAAGCTGTTAATCGGCTACGATGTGTTTCTGGTACGCGGTTTGATCCGTGAATGCTGTGTTTCAGTTGTAACCTAACCTCGCATGTTGATGGCGGGCTTTTTGCGTCGGTCGTACGCGACGTTGTTTCGAGTGTTTTCTCGATCTGATTGTTTCATTACTTATTTGCGTGCACTACCGTCTTTTGTAGAGCATTAATAGGGGCGCAAAGGGCGGGGAACGTGGCTGATGTACACACTTATCGGCAAGAGACAATTTTGTGTTCGGGCCGGGGCTGGATTTGAGCTCGGCGATTTTCCTCCTCTATTTTGTTTGTGCTCAAGTCCGGCCGCAGTCACATTGTAGTTTAGGTTGTGCGTTCGACCTTAATTTATAGCCTTGCTGTTTCAGGTGTTGATCAGAGTCATTGTCGGGTGCATCAACGAGGACCGAAGTCGCCATGGACTGTGATGAAAATCCAGTAAGTCAACGTAGTTAAACTTAAGTGTTGCATGAAGATGTTTGCATCTCTCAAGCGCACAATCCATCGCAGAGCTGTCAGGTCAACATTGAAGAGAGTAAAGCTTGTTTCTTTGAGTGACCATCTCAGGCCACTCCATACTCAGTGTGACAGTGATGTCTCTGACGAGGTGCCGGTGCATGGTGTTGGCCAAGAACCTGTCGCTGACAACGTCAATGAAGTCGATTGTGGTGCTGGTGATGGCCTTTTTGGCAGCAATAGTGATCTTTGTGGTGACGTTCTCGGGGGTGGTGGTAGTGACTGCGAAATTATTACAGATGGTTCTCTGAATGATTCTGGTTCGCGTGTGGAGACTGACGGTGAGGATGTCATTGGTTCTGATGCTAATAGTGACTGTCCTCCTATCGATGGAGCTGAGAAAGAACAGTATGTTATTGATACAGTCAGGGAGTGGGCCCAACTGCCAGGCGTCCTGTCCATGTCTAAACTGGACGATCTGTTGCACAGGCTGAGTGTGGTTTTCCCACGAATGCCGTTGACCTATACCACCCTGTTTCAATGCGATTATAACTTTGATATTGAAGAGCTTCCATCTGGCGGTACCCTTTGGTACAAAGGAATCCGTGCCAATCTAAAAGCACTGGATCTTAATGCATATGTCAAGAAATTTAACAAAATTGTTGTAGATATTGGCATTGATGGTCTGCCTCTGGACAAAATTAAGCTGTGGCCCATTTTAGGCCATTTAGTTGGCACTGATAATCACCCTTTTATCATAGCAGTTTACCGAGGCGCCCATGATCCTGTCAACAATGATGAATTTTTAGAGAAGTTAGTTGCCGAACTGAAATGTCTTTTCCAAGATGGTTTTACCATGGGCGACACCACTTGTCCATTTGTTGTTAGATTTTATGTCTTAGACGCTGTTGCTCGCAGCTCCATTAAGAACATCATTGGCCACGGTGGTTATTGTGCCTGTGAGAGGTGTGAGGTTGAAGGGGTTTGGTATGATAGGATGACGTTCCTGGACCTTGATCAGCCTTTGCGATCAGATGAATCTTTTCAGCAGAGAAGACAGCCAAGACACCATAGAGGCGTGTCACCACTTGAGGCTGTGGGGACTGGCATGGTGTCCCAGTTCCCTCTCGACCCGATGCATCTAGTTTATGCTGGAGCTTTCAAACGTCTGATGGAGTTCTGGTTGTACAAAGTGGGTCCTTGGAAGCTGCACCATGAGGTTGTTGCCCTCATTTCTTCTGTACTTGAGTATCTTAGGCCGTACTGTCCCAGAGACTTTAACAGGAAGCCGTGCTCCCTGAAGTATTTCAAGAAATCAAAGTGTACTCAACTGCGGCGAATGCTTCTCTACGATGGTATTGTAGTGTTCAAGGGTTTGATAGATGAGAACATTTATGACCACTTCCTCCTATTGCACTGTGGTATTTATATATTGAGCAGCAAGTCTCTCTATGCAGTGAAACGTAATCTTGCGAAGGAGTTTCTTCGGATGTTTGTTTCTCACTCTGCTCGTGTATATGGGCCAGAATTTGTTGTATATAATGTGCATTCATTAATTCACTTGGCTGAGGAGTGTGACAGTGGTTGTACCTTAGATGAAATGAGTGCCTTCAAGTTTGAGAATCGGTTGAAAAGTGTTAAAGAAACTCTTAGGTCTGGTCTCCACCAATTGCAGCAGTTGGCCCGGCGAGATGTGGAGAAAAGTTCAAATCTTGTGAAATTGGATAGCAGGGCTACTCATATTGTTCTGTCTCTATAGCAGCAGCGAAGATTCACTGGTCTCCCTGGTTCCCATTACAAGAAGTTAAAAGCTGGATCATTGATGTTGAGAGTTGGGAAAGCTGATGGGTGCTTCAGGGCTGTGAATGGCGACATAGTCGTTCTTTATGATATCGAGCTCCGCCAGAAGAAAGTTTTTCTGATTGGAAGAAAGTTTCGCTGTTTGGAAGACGTCTATGCATATCCCATTCCTTCCTCAGATATAGGGATCTTTAAGGTGTCTGACTTAGGGAAAAGAAGACTCACTTACCGATTAAAGGATGTTAATAACAAATGTTATTTGATGCCTCACGGGACGCATTTTGTTTGTGTTCCCATTTTGCACACCTTTGAGTCGCTGTGACATTTGGACTTGCTCTTGCCTTTTCAGTTCGTTGTCCTGCGTTTCCATGGAACGGCTGAAGATGAAAACCAGTACTTCGAAGTTGGGCTGGCGAGGTGGCTGGTTGGGGATCTGAGCGATGACATGGATGGCGAGACGCGCTGGCCACCGGCATCAAGACCAGCCACTCCGCTGGTTAAAGTTCAGGCTCCCGTCGACCCAAAATGGAAGGTGTTTAAGATCCAGGTCATGAAGTTTTTCGGTAAGTCATCTACCAGGCTCAACAAGTGTCGCCAATTTAGTCATAGTTTAAATATTGCTATCTCGTTTCTAGACACCTTCGTAAAGGCAAGGGCTGCTGTTCCCAAGTTTATTGCGGACAGCAATTATGAGTCTGAAGGTCCTGCTCCAAAGAGACGACGTATTAAGCCTAGCAGACTACTTGATACTTCGAGTGATGAAGAAATTCCTGTAAGAAAGGTCAAGACTGCTATACCCGCTCCTCCCCCAGTGGCAAAGAGAGTTCCTGCTGCTAAGAAGGGGCTAAAACAAATAAAATCAGACATTGCTGTAGGCGTGTTAAAAGCCACACATTCCCCCCACAAGCAAAAAAATGTTTATAGGCAAATGAACTACTGACCAGGTTTCAGCTCAATACGAGCCCAGCATAAATTTACACTTGGTACAACAATGTGCTCAAGCTTGCACTTGTCACCTGAAAGAAGAACAGGAATTTGAATGAAAACAAATAGGTGTATGAATAGACTACATAAACAATATTTAAATAGATGCTTACCTCATAATATTTTGAGATGGTCTCTTGACTTGAGATTGGAAACATGCCACGTGAGAACCGAACCACTGTCACAGCAAAGTGGTTTCGCCATACATTTGCATCATCACCGCAAGAAAAAAGCACTGCAACAAATTGAAGACATGGTTTTAGGAAACGCACTTCTTCTTTCACCTGTAACGGTGCTTCCAACTCCCTCTTAGTAGGTTGCGACTCGAGTATGCTACTGATAACTGAGCGCAAACAGTACAGTAAGAACTACTTCCGAACAGTTTTAGGTTATGGCATGTAGCACATGAGTAGAAATGCGATTAAGAAAGAATATATTTGCAAGGTTACGGAGTAGTCCAAATCGTGAATACTAATGCTGTTTCAACAAAAGCCAGGACAGGCACAGGGGAACATAACCTCTGAACGTTGTTTGTAAACAACTGCATTTTTTACTTATGTAACCATAACACAGCGGTCTAGTAAGTGTCCGCGGATGCAAAAATTGCTTTAATAACGAAACGCGTAAACGAATGAAGACAGTCAATCGACCCCCACTTCATGATACATTTTATTCCGTGTCGTAAAAAATTACGTCATGGAGAGGTGAGACGTACGTGAGCGCAAACGCTTTGCAGCCGACGTACTACATGTCACTTACCTGTCATCACAGCACACCGCAGGAACAGGAAATCTCGAATTGAATGTCCAAAAATCATGTCGAACTAGCAACCGACGACAAAATATGTCGCAGCAAAGCCAAACCACCAGCCTGCCGAACGGCGCCGGACGGCTGCCGTGACGTCACTGAGTTCCGTCAGTGTTCCAACCGCACGGATTGAAATGTCCTACATCTGCTAGTACTACGAAATATTTCAAACGCAATTAATCGAAAAAATGGCTCGTCATTTTGTGGGCCGATTATTATAGAACCGATACTTAAAAGCGGAGCTAAAACGGTTCCCAGCCAGAAATGGACATTCGATTAGATGTCGATTCGATTTCGACACCATCGACAATCCGGTGATGTCGAATTCGGTATCGAAAAAAATTACAATTTCGAACCCAGTTGTACAGATGTGACTAACAGCAGTGAAGCCGTCACCCACAAAATTTGTTCGAAACTATCTTCTACCTCCTTGCCAATGCCCTAAAATTCAACTGATGTCGATTTAATATCGATCCGACTTCGACATCCAACACGGGCGAACGGGCGCTAGCGTTAAGATTTAGCGAGTTTCGATCGAGGAATGAACTTCAGTGCCTTCAGTGCTAAGAGACACCTAGAGTGTTGACGCGGATGCCGCCCTTTTTTTCTACCAACCAAAGTGCGTGTGAAGGTGACGTATAATGTGTCGATACCGCGAAGCCTAGTCAGGCAACTAAATTAGCATGGTCATCGCTCGCATTCAGAGCCGTTTTTGTATTTACCCGCCTCTCGCGCAACGCCCTCTGCTGCGTTGTGTTGCCAACATACATCATTATTGTGCATCGACCGCAATATTTCGCCAGAGTATTCCGTACAAGAAAGCAATTTTAAATTTTTTCGCACACCTTATGAAAGGTAATAGTTAATAGTTTTACTGCTAACAGTATTTAATCGTGTTTTAATGTTTAATCTGAATGTTGGTATTCGTGCACAGGAGAAGAGGGGACCGCGCACCGCGCCATTTCCGCCAGCCATTGTTGGCTTTCGCCGTCGCCGGTAAGTGTAGCGAGTTTGGCATTCTCTTTGTAATCCATTACCATCGTGAAGTTCTGGTTCAATTCTGTTCAATCTTTTGGAGAAACGCGAGTCGAACTGTGGAATGTATGAGTCGACTCATACATTCCACAGTTCGCGCGTGGCCGTCCGATGCATGATAGCCTACTCGTCGAGCACGTCTCGTCTAGTCGTCTCGTAGTGTTTGGCTTTTTCGCGAGCGATTCAGCCGTGCTGCGTGGCAACTTATATACTCAATAATATTTATAAGCTGTTAATCGGCTACGATGTGTTTCTGGTACGCGGTTTGATCCGTGAATGCTGTGTTTCAGTTGTAACCTAACCTCGCATGTTGATGGCGGGCTTTTTGCGTCGGTCGTACGCGACGTTGTTTCGAGTGTTTTCTCGATCTGATTGTTTCATTACTTATTTGCGTGCACTACCGTCTTTTGTAGAGCATTAATAGGGGCGCAAAGGGCGGGGAACGTGGCTGATGTACACACTTATCGGCAAGAGACAATTTTGTGTTCGGGCCGGGGCTGGATTTGAGCTCGGCGATTTTCCTCCTCTATTTTGTTTGTGCTCAAGTCCGGCCGCAGTCACATTGTAGTTTAGGTTGTGCGTTCGACCTTAATTTATAGCCTTGCTGTTTCAGGTGTTGATCAGAGTCATTGTCGGGTGCATCAACGAGGACCGAAGTCGCCATGGACTGTGATGAAAATCCAGTAAGTCAACGTAGTTAAACTTAAGTGTTGCATGAAGATGTTTGCATCTCTCAAGCGCACAATCCATCGCAGAGCTGTCAGGTCAACATTGAAGAGAGTAAAGCTTGTTTCTTTGAGTGACCATCTCAGGCCACTCCATACTCAGTGTGCCCAGTGATGTCTCTGACGAGGTGCCGGTGCATGGTGTTGGCCAAGAACCTGTCGCTGACAACGTCAATGAAGTCGATTGTGGTGCTGGTGATGGCCTTTTTGGCAGCAATAGTGATCTTTGTGGTGACGTTCTCGGGGGTGGTGGTAGTGACTGCGAAATTATTACAGATGGTTCTCTGAATGATTCTGGTTCGCGTGTGGAGACTGACGGTGAGGATGTCATTGGTTCTGATGCTAATAGTGACTGTCCTCCTATCGATGGAGCTGAGAAAGAAACAGTATGTTATTGATACAGTCAGGGAGTGGGCCCAACTGCCAGGCGTCCTGTCCATGTCTAAACTGGACGATCTGTTGCACAGGCTGAGTGTGGTTTTCCCACGAATGCCGTTGACCTATACCACCCTGTTTCAATGCGATTATAACTTTGATATTGAAGAGCTTCCATCTGGCGGTACCCTTTGGTACAAAGGAATCCGTGCCAATCTAAAAGCACTGGATCTTAATGCATATGTCAAGAAATTTAACAAAAATTGTTGTAGATATTGGCATTGATGGTCTGCCTCTGGACAAAATTAAGCTGTGGCCCATTTTAGGCCATTTAGTTGGCACTGATAATCACCCTTTTATCATAGCAGTTTACCGAGGCGCCCATGATCCTGTCAACAATGATGAATTTTTAGAGAAGTTAGTTGCCGAAAATGAAATGTCTTTTCCAAGATGGTTTTACCATGGGCGACCACCACTTGTCCATTTGTTGTTAGATTTTATGTCTTAGACGCTGTTGCTCGCAGCTCCATTAAGAACACATTGGCCACGGTGGTTATTGTGCCTGTGAGAGGGTGTGAGGTTGAGGGGTTTGGTATGATAGGATGACGTTCCTGGACCTTGATCAGCCTTTGCGATCAGATGAATCTTTTCAGCAGAGAAGACAGCCAAGACACCATAGAGGCGTGTCACCACTTGAGGCTGTGGGGACTGGCATGGTGTCCCAGTTCCCTCTCGACCCGATGCATCTAGTTTATGCTGGAGCTTTCAAACGTCTGATGGAGTTCTGGTTGTACAAAGTGGGTCCTTGGAAGCTGCACCATGAGGTTGTTGCCCTCATTTCTTCTGTACTTGGTATCTTAGGCCGTACTGTCCCAGGACTTTAACAGGAAGCCGTGCTCCCTGAAGTATTTCAAGAAATAAACGCACTTCTTCTTTCACCTGTAACGGTGCTTCCAACTCCCTCTTAGTAGGTTGCGACTCGAGTATGCTACTGATAACTGAGCGCAAACAGTACAGTAAGAACTACTTCCGAACAGTTTTAGGTTATGGCATGTAGCACATGAGTAGAAATGCGATTAAGAAAGAATATATTTGCAAGGTTACGGAGTAGTCCAAATCGTGAATACTAATGCTGTTTCAACAAAAGCCAGGACAGGCACAGGGGAACATAACCTCTGAACGTTGTTTGTAAACAACTGCATTTTTTACTTATGTAACCATAACACAGCGGTCTAGTAAGTGTCCGCGGATGCGAAATTGCTTTAATAACGAAACGCGTAAACGAATGAAGACAGTCAATCGACCCCCACTTCATGATACATTTTATTCCGTGTCGTAAAAAATTACGTCATGGAGAGGTGAGACGTACGTGAGCGCAAACTGCTTTGCAGCCGACGTACTACATGTCACTTACCTGTCATCACAGCACACCGCAGGAACAGGAAATCTCGAATTGAATGTCCAAAAATCATGTCGAACTAGCAACCGACGACAAAATATGTCGCAGCAAAGCCAAACCACCAGCCTGCCGAACGGCGCCGGACGGCTGCCGTGACGTCACTGAGTTCCGTCAGTGTTCCAACCGCACGGATTGAAATGTCCTACATCTGCTAGTACTACGAAATATTTCAAACGCAATTAATCGAAAAAATGGCTCGTCATTTTGTGGGCCGATTATTATAGAACCGATACTTAAAAGCGGAGCTAAAACGGTTCCCAGCCAGAAATGGACATTCGATTAGATGTCGATTCGATTTCGACACCATCGACAATCCGGTGATGTCGAATTCGGTATCGAAAAAGTTACAATTTCGAACCCAGTTGTACAGATGTGACTAACAGCAGTGAAGCCGTCACCCACAAAATTTGTTCGAAACTATCTTCTACCTCCTTGCCAATGCCCTAAAATTCAACTGATGTCGATTTAATATCGATCCGACTTCGACATCCAACACGGGCGAACGGGCGCTAGCGTTAAGATTTAGCGAGTTTCGATCGAGGAATGAACTTCAGTGCCTTCAGTGCTAAGAGACACCTAGAGTGTTGACGCGGATGCCGCCCTTTTTTTCTACCAACCAAAGTGCGTGTGAAGGTGACGTATAATGTGTCGATACCGCGAAGCCTAGTCAGGCAACTAAATTAGCATGGTCATCGCTCGCATTCAGAGCCGTTTTTGTATTTTACCCGCCTCTCGCGCAACGCCCTCTGCTGCGTTGTGTTGCCAACATACATCATTATTGTGCATCGACCGCAATATTTCGCCAGAGTATTCCGTACAAGAAAGCAATTTTAAATTTTTTCGCACACCTTATGAAAGGTAAATAGTTAATAGTTTTACTGCTAACAGTATTTAATCGTGTTTTAATGTTTAATCTGAATGTTGGTATTCGTGCACAGGAGAAGAGGGGACCGCGCACCGCGCCATTTCCGCCAGCCATTGTTGGCTTTCGCCGTCGCCGGTAAGTGTAGCGAGTTTGGCATTCTCTTTGTAATCCATTACCATCGTGAAGTTCTGGTTCAATTCTGTTCAATCTTTTGGAAGAAACGCGAGTCGAACTGTGGAATGTATGAGTCGACTCATACATTCCACAGTTCGCGCGTGGCCGTCCGATGCATGATAGCCTACTCGTCGAGCACGTCTCGTCTAGTCGTCTCGTAGTGTTTGGCTTTTTCGCGAGCGATTCCAGCCGTGCTGCGTGGCAACTTATATACTCAATAATATTTATAAGCTGTTAATCGGCTACGATGTGTTTCTGGTACGCGGTTTGATCCGTGAATGCTGTGTTTCAGTTGTAACCTAACCTCGCATGTTGATGGCGGGCTTTTTGCGTCGGTCGTACGCGACGTTGTTTCGAGTGTTTTCTCGATCTGATTGTTTCATTACTTATTTGCGTGCACTACCGTCTTTTGTAGAGCATTAATAGGGGCGCAAAGGGCGGGGAACGTGGCTGATGTACACACTTATCGGCAAGAGACAATTTTGTGTTCGGGCCGGGGCTGGATTTGAGCTCGGCGATTTTCCTCCTCTATTTTGTTTGTGCTCAAGTCCGGCCGCAGTCACATTGTAGTTTAGGTTGTGCGTTCGACCTTAATTTATAGCCTTGCTGTTTCAGGTGTTGATCAGAGTCATTGTCGGGTGCATCAACGAGGACCGAAGTCGCCATGGACTGTGATGAAAATCCAGTAAGTCAACGTAGTTAAACTTAAGTGTTGCATGAAGATGTTTGCATCTCTCAAGCGCACAATCCATCGCAGAGCTGTCAGGTCAACATTGAAGAGAGTAAAGCTTGTTTCTTTGAGTGACCATCTCAGGCCACTCCATACTCAGTGTGACAGTGATGTCTCTGACGAGGTGCCGGTGCATGGTGTTGGCCAAGAACCTGTCGCTGACAACGTCAATGAAGTCGATTGTGGTGCTGGTGATGGCCTTTTTGGCAGCAATAGTGATCTTTGTGGTGACGTTCTCGGGGGTGGTGGTAGTGACTGCGAAATTATTACAGATGGTTCTCTGAATGATTCTGGTTCGCGTGTGGAGACTGACGGTGAGGATGTCATTGGTTCTGATGCTAATAGTGACTGTCCTCCTATCGATGGAGCTGAGAAAGAACAGTATGTTATTGATACAGTCAGGGAGTGGGCCCAACTGCCAGGCGTCCTGTCCATGTCTAAACTGGACGATCTGTTGCACAGGCTGAGTGTGGTTTTCCCACGAATGCCGTTGACCTATACCACCCTGTTTCAATGCGATTATAACTTTGATATTGAAGAGCTTCCATCTGGCGGTACCCTTTGGTACAAAGGAATCCGTGCCAATCTAAAAGCACTGGATCTTAATGCATATGTCAAGAAATTTAACAAAATTGTTGTAGATATTGGCATTGATGGTCTGCCTCTGGACAAAATTAAGCTGTGGCCCATTTTAGGCCATTTAGTTGGCACTGATAATCACCCTTTTATCATAGCAGTTTACCGAGGCGCCCATGATCCTGTCAACAATGATGAATTTTTAGAGAAGTTAGTTGCCGAACTGAAATGTCTTTTCCAAGATGGTTTTACCATGGGCGACACCACTTGTCCATTTGTTGTTAGATTTTATGTCTTAGACGCTGTTGCTCGCAGCTCCATTAAGAACATCATTGGCCACGGTGGTTATTGTGCCTGTGAGAGGTGTGAGGTTGAAGGGGTTTGGTATGATAGGATGACGTTCCTGGACCTTGATCAGCCTTTGCGATCAGATGAATCTTTTCAGCAGAGAAGACAGCCAAGACACCATAGAGGCGTGTCACCACTTGAGGCTGTGGGGACTGGCATGGTGTCCCAGTTCCCTCTCGACCCGATGCATCTAGTTTATGCTGGAGCTTTCAAACGTCTGATGGAGTTCTGGTTGTACAAAGTGGGTCCTTGGAAGCTGCACCATGAGGTTGTTGCCCTCATTTCTTCTGTACTTGAGTATCTTAGGCCGTACTGTCCCAGAGACTTTAACAGGAAGCCGTGCTCCCTGAAGTATTTCAAGAAATCAAAGTGTACTCAACTGCGGCGAATGCTTCTCTACGATGGTATTGTAGTGTTCAAGGGTTTGATAGATGAGAACATTTATGACCACTTCCTCCTATTGCACTGTGGTATTTATATATTGAGCAGCAAGTCTCTCTATGCAGTGAAACGTAATCTTGCGAAGGAGTTTCTTCGGATGTTTGTTTCTCACTCTGCTCGTGTATATGGGCCAGAATTTGTTGTATATAATGTGCATTCATTAATTCACTTGGCTGAGGAGTGTGACAGTGGTTGTACCTTAGATGAAATGAGTGCCTTCAAGTTTGAGAATCGGTTGAAAAGTGTTAAAGAAACTCTTAGGTCTGGTCTCCACCAATTGCAGCAGTTGGCCCGGCGAGATGTGGAGAAAAGTTCAAATCTTGTGAAATTGGATAGCAGGGCTACTCATATTGTTCTGTCTCTATAGCAGCAGCGAAGATTCACTGGTCTCCCTGGTTCCCATTACAAGAAGTTAAAAGCTGGATCATTGATGTTGAGAGTTGGGAAAGCTGATGGGTGCTTCAGGGCTGTGAATGGCGACATAGTCGTTCTTTATGATATCGAGCTCCGCCAGAAGAAAGTTTTTCTGATTGGAAGAAAGTTTCGCTGTTTGGAAGACGTCTATGCATATCCCATTCCTTCCTCAGATATAGGGATCTTTAAGGTGTCTGACTTAGGGAAAAGAAGACTCACTTACCGATTAAAGGATGTTAATAACAAATGTTATTTGATGCCTCACGGGACGCATTTTGTTTGTGTTCCCATTTTGCACACCTTTGAGTCGCTGTGACATTTGGACTTGCTCTTGCCTTTTCAGTTCGTTGTCCTGCGTTTCCATGGAACGGCTGAAGATGAAAACCAGTACTTCGAAGTTGGGCTGGCGAGGTGGCTGGTTGGGGATCTGAGCGATGACATGGATGGCGAGACGCGCTGGCCACCGGCATCAAGACCAGCCACTCCGCTGGTTAAAGTTCAGGCTCCCGTCGACCCAAAATGGAAGGTGTTTAAGATCCAGGTCATGAAGTTTTTCGGTAAGTCATCTACCAGGCTCAACAAGTGTCGCCAATTTAGTCATAGTTTAAATATTGCTATCTCGTTTCTAGACACCTTCGTAAAGGCAAGGGCTGCTGTTCCCAAGTTTATTGCGGACAGCAATTATGAGTCTGAAGGTCCTGCTCCAAAGAGACGACGTATTAAGCCTAGCAGACTACTTGATACTTCGAGTGATGAAGAAATTCCTGTAAGAAAGGTCAAGACTGCTATACCCGCTCCTCCCCCAGTGGCAAAGAGAGTTCCTGCTGCTAAGAAGGGGCAGGCGGGTCCCTCAAAAGAAGAAATCAAGAAGATGGACAGGGAGGAGATAATGGAACGCCTGAGGGCAGCCCGGGCTGCTGCCGCTGCTAAAATGAGAACTCCGACCCAAAGATCACCCTGGAAAGTGACTTCAATGAATAACGTAAGTGTTCAGTTGATTAACTGCAAGTCCTCTGAATGTTTGTAACAGCTGGTTTTCTTTACAGCAACTGTCTGAGTCCAGGGGGGTGAGTGCAGAGAAGGACCCAGATGCCGGTTTTGTAGATGTATCGCCATTTCTGGAAGTGCAGGTGCAAACAGGTTCTGAAATGAATGTGAGTCAATTGATTTTTGTTCTTTGTTTTTCTCTCTAAGCTCCTCGTTCTAAATTTATTGTTTGCTTTAGGATACGCTTCCTGCCACTCCAAGCTCAAATCGAGGCAAGTCACCCACTGTCAAGTCCTATGCAGACTTGCCACGGCATGATGCATTCTATCTGAGCCCATCTAGCGCTGCAGCAGTTAGTGCTAGTTTGTCTGCCGATAAGGATGCACCTCCCCAAGAAACTGGACCAAATTTTGACTTTTTAGATTGGGACAATGATTCCCCCAAGAGGAGCACACCTCTGAAGGGACCTGCCAAATCTGTTCCAAAGTCCCAAGTCGATGGGAGGCGGCGTCTTTTCCCCGTGCGAGAGAAAACAATTGGTAAACTTTCAACAGTGGTTACTTTGTCTTACTTGTTGACAATTTTTCTGTACTTGCTTACTTTGGTTTCAGAAGAGAGATTGGAGTCCATAGAATCAAGTGTTTTAAGTCTTGAGGTGCTTAGCAGAGAAAGCTCTGCCAAGGCGGATCTGATACTCATGAATGTAGGCCGTGTAATTAGATCCCTGTTGCCCAGTGAGAAGCGTTTGTGTAAGCCAGGGGGAATGCCTAAGCTGCCGCTGGAGAACAGGGAGCAGCTCAACAAGTTTGAAGCATTCCTGGGCGAAAGTGATACAAATCTGTCTGCTGTAGTATGTACAAATTTCACTTCTATTGTTTTTTATTCGTTTTTGTTCTGCACTGTTTACTTACATTGTTTCTTTTTCAGTGTGATTACCTCTCTAGTTTTATTAGAACATCTGTGCCGGATCCGGAGCGGAAAAGTGCTCAGGCTATATTGTCGCGTCTGCTGTACAATAACTTGGCCAAAGAGATGAATCTTGAGGGGGGCAATAAGAAAATTGGGTTCAGGTGCCTCAATTTATATAAAGTATTTCAAGGTAAGTTGTGCCCATATATTTGTATGTTTGCATTTATGACATGGAAGTGCATCCATATTTCTCAACTGTTCCTTTGTATTTGTCGCAGGCACTCTTCAAACGGCATTCTCAAAGAGCGATCTTTCCACAGCAGATGACGCCCTTCAAAAATGGTTGAAGGATGCGAAGTGGCGGAAGCAGCTGCAAGTTGGCCGTGAAGCTTCAGGAGCGTGAATTCTTTGCATGTGTGCTGTTTCTTTACCTTCATAATTTTGTCTGTGTCTTAAATTGTATTTTTTATTCTGTATTAGTGTAAGTTTGATACCAACTGGTACTTTAAATGTGATCTAGTTTTTTGATTTGATTTTAAATTTGAGTTGTCAATACTTAATAATATAAGCATTGTATTGGACAGTTCTGTACTTTGTTATTTGTTTTGTAGTTCTGGTTTTGTCGTAAAGCGAGAGCTTATGTGTTTTGAGAACTGACCATTTGAATTATAATTGATTTTCCTGCACTCATTAAATTTTTATTTTGCTCCACGAACTCCTTTTATGCTCGATTTGAGGCCCGCTAAAAACGGTCGGCACTAGCCTGCACGCAGGTATGGCAGATTTGCGATCGAAATAACACTATCGAATTTCTCCCACGAATCGAGGAACTTTCGATGTCGATTTTACGGACAAATATCCGTCGATTCGACTAGATATTTCGATAGATTCTCGACGTCCATACGCGATGTCGAATCGACGTCTAATCGAATGTCCATTTCTGGCTGGGGTTGTGTGGTGTTTCTGGAAAGTCCGTGACTGACAGACAGACAGAGTCACGACCAAAGTTGTCGCGGGGCCCGTTTTGAGAATGTGAGCTCGCTTCGCTCGCTAAATACTTTTGACCCCATCGGTCCAGGGCTTCGTTATCGCACTTGTCTGCTACAGAGTATTGCAAATTGCCTGGTATGAATTTTCCTTTGTCAGAAATCACAGAATTAGCTGTTTTAATTGTAAGCTTACCACTTATGAGGAAAATACTTCGTGTTAAGGGGCGAACAGCTACCGCAGAGAAAATCTCCTTTCGCCTTGGCTTCCCGTATGGAATCGGAAAACTGCGCATCGTCGTCGAGCAGTCTTTATTTCGTCTTCTAGCGTAGACGAGCTGACGAGCACGCGCAGTCCAGTAGGAGACCGAGGACAGGCCGCGGGGAGACGAGAGGAAGACGAGAACGGGCTGCGTGCCGCTGTCTTCCCCTCGTATGATCCCGGCGTGAATCTGGTGTGCTGGCCGGCTGGATTTGGTGCCGATCCAGTCGGCGGGACGAGCATAGGAAGACGAGATTCAGACGAGGCTGCAAAAGCGGCGAAAAGAAAACAAGGCGGCCCCGTGGACCGAAACCGATCCGCCGACAGTACGGCTGACAGTCCGATGCAACACCCACCAGGCCACGGCGTGTATCGCTGGAGGGGGCGGGCACGGCAGCGCAGTGAAGACGACGCTAGAGGGCCAACGCTCAATCCGTGGCCTCGTCTTGACCACTGCGCTGCCGTGCCCGCCTCGTCTGCCTTGATAGGAAAATGCTTCCTTAGCGAGTTCCAACGCTTAATTCGCAAATGCTTGCGCAGGTGCGGCCTGGCACGCACGAAATAAAGCCGTCATTACAATCAGTTTGCGGGAACATTGTGAGCCTGTTCCCTGCCCGGCGGTATTTGCATATTTGAAGTACGGTTCATAATTGTCATAACAAGCAGCCGCGATCTCGCCTTTTTAGCCCGTCCCGACACGTTTCAGTAGAAACGGGCTTATAGTCTGATGCCGACTGTTCGTTCGGGCAGACGTGTGTGCGCAGACTTATCGTTGACAGCCCCCATATAGACTAGCTTGTCTACCCTGGGGAAGCGGTGTTCAACCAGGTCGACGGCCTCCTCCTTGGGGGGCGGTAGTGGGTTGCGAGCTGTGGGGGAGAACCTTAAGAGGTACTCGCACTTTGCAGCATTGATGTGCAGTTCCGGGAGCAGCACCTGCACCAACTCCTCCAGGTCCGCCCGCCTGGTGGACAGAAGTAGCAGGTCATCCGCGTAGGCGAGAATGACTGGCACTATCATCCCCAGTTCGAGGGAGAATGCCGGAGTGCGGAGAACCGCCTTCCTGATTGCCCAGTGCATAATGAGCGTGAAGAGCCAGGGGGGGGGGGGGGGGGAAGGGCAGCCCTGCCTCACTCCCCTCCCCCGGAGCACTGGCGCAGTCCTTTCCCTGACCTAGGCGTAGGAGGTTGCGTCCGAAATGGGGAGATCCCCTCCTCCCGCAGGACCCTCGCTGCTGCCTCCATGGATATGGAGGGGAATGCCGCTTTCAGATCCAGTGCCAGTACATGTGCAGGGGTCCCCTGCCTCCAGAGCTCGTCCATGCCTCGCAATGAAGATGTGGTCGTATGTTGAGCGCCCTGCCTGGAAGCCGGTCTGGTAATAGGGTAGTTGCGGTGGCTTGGCCTGCAGGAGGAGCAGTATGTGTTTAGCAACCAATTTGTAGATGAATGTGCAGAGCGCTATCGTCCTGTAGTCATCCGTGCTCCTTGGGCTGGGATTCTTCGGAATCGGGATTTGGAGCGATTGTGTCCACTCCTTTGGGAAGGTGTTGTTGTCCCAGTGGGCGCGCACTATCCTTTGCAGGTGGGCGAAGAGCTCAGGCGGCGCGTACTTCATCAGCTCGGGGGGGGAGGTGGTCAGGGCCGGCCGCCGGCCCGTTGTTAAGGCCTTGCGCGTAGACCTGCAGCTGCGCCGCCGTGGGTGCCGGCGAGTGCGGGTCCGGCTCCTCCGGCTGGAATGGCGGCTGCCCGGCGATCCGCTGGGCCTCCCGATCCCAGTCCTGCAGCCGTGGGCCTCCCGCATTAGGATCCTGTAAAGTTTGGACATACGTTGGTCAGGTGGGCTACCTTCCAGAGTGGCCTTGAAGGTCCGATTCTAGGAAATCTCGTGGAACCGCTTTGCCCTGCTTTGTTCCGCTGAGGCCCTCCTGAGAGCCTCCTGGACGTCCGGGTCGGCAGGGAGCGGCCGCGCCAGGCGCATCGCCTGTCCTTTGGCCCGATTAGCCATCTCCCTGTTAGGGTTGAGGGGGGAGGCCGCAACCCGGAGGGTCGCATTGGCTGCCGTGTTAAGGACGTCCTGGAGGCGCTTCCAGGGGGAGGCCCCTGCGCTTCCACCGTCCTGAGTGCCGCCCTGACAGCTTCCTGGAACTGCTCCTGTTTCTCCTGGGAGCCTGCCAGGAGTTCCAGGTTCCATTTACAGGAGGAGGTGGAGCGGCTGTAGACTGACGCTTGCCGTGGGCTGGTGGCGACCGGAGCGTGGCAGTTTACTACACTGGGGACCAAAATTAGCGGTCCACTTTTTCCGGAGTCCGCCATTTCGTTGCTAGTCGACCTAGAGAGCTCAAACTTCGTGTGAGCATGTACCAAAGGTCCGTCTTCTAGGTCCCTGACGTCAACTTTATTGATCTACTCTGAGGGGTGGAAATACCCCCTTAACTGCGACGATGTCGAAAATTGCCGAGAAGGGCGCCGATAAAACACATCTCGCGGGCGAAAACTTTGAATTTTACAGTCGGCGTCAACTCATGGACCATTAAAGCTGCTGAATCCTGAATTTCGACCCCCTACGACCATCCCCCAATTTTGGAGGGGGCGGGGGTAGTTTTTGAGTATGGGGTCGTAGAGTTTCAAAATTGATCGCAAAGGGTAGCAGAGGGTTCAAGGGTGTCAAAAATACCCGGCGTGACGCAAATCGACAACGTTAAAGTGTAATAAACTCGAATAAACTGAAAGATTAGTCATGTTTTTGCTGTCCCTCTGCGCCCCTCTTTCGCCGATTTCAGTAGAGTTAGGGTGTTGCGGGAGCCGTTTTTGGCTAAGCGATAGCGAAGCCCTGGACCGACTAGCTCAAAAATGTTTTGTCTGTCTGTCTGTCGGTGTGTCTGTCTGTCTGTCCCCGCGATTTCTCGAGAACGGTTAGTCGTAGAAGGCTGAAACTTGGACCATATCTTCCTACTAGCATACCGGAGTCAAACTCACATTTGGGTTACCGTAGCTCTAGTAGTTTCCTAGATAATTTTTACAATTGATATTAACTTTTTAAAAAATTGATTTAAAAGTTGGACTGCGGAGGCGCGGCCCTCTACTTTCCCCTATCACGGCCAAACGGTAGTCCCTATCCAAATTTGCTATAGAACCGACCCCCCGTGAAATGAGAAAAGGAATACAGGCACGTGCCTAGTAACCCCCTCCGCGCTCCCCTGTGCTTGAGATCCAAGATGGCGTCCATTTGAAGCAAACTTTTGGGAATATCTGGAAAACCGAGCCACCTAGACAGGTGCGGTTTGCAGCGCTGGCCATCGTAGCGGTTCGGCCATCATTGCGATCGTTTGGCAATGACACCGGCCTTGAGACCACGCACCCCGTCCTCGAGAGCCACTTTCCATCTTTTAAACGGTACGGCCTAGCGACCTGCGGTTTTCGACATTGGCATTTGCATGCCGTGGCAAAGGAAAAGAAGGGCACCCCACTAGGACGCCCTTTCTCCGGACGACGCACCCCGTGCTCGAGAGCCAAGTTCTATCTTTCCCACCGTATGAGGTACTGAATTGCGGTTTTCGACGTTGGACTTTGCGGGTCGCAGCAATGGGAAACAAGGGCACCACACCACGCCTACCGCTCTCGAGACCTTGCACCCCGTCCTCGAGATCCACATTGAAAAAACATTGGTACTCGAGTACCAAGTAAGCGGTGCGGTTTGGCGAGATGAGTTTTGCGTTACTGCAGAGAACATGGGAGGGGGGGAGGGCTGTGAACGAGTACAGCTACTGGTTTCGAGACTAGGGACCCCGTCCTCGAGGGCCACATGTAACAACTGCCGAAACTCGAGAACTAAGTGTCATAGAAATGTGGGTCGCGGCACTGCACAAAGGCATCGTATGGGTATGGCGAACGATTTCAGCCTCCGGTCTCGATACTAGGGACCTCGTCCTCGAGAGTCGTCGAGCAGCGGATCAGTGACTCGAGTCGGTTACGTTTGGTTAGGTTAGGCTAGTAGAGACCTGGGTAGGTTAGGCTGTTCGGTAAAGGTAGTTTAGGAAAGGTTAACGGGCGCCGAAGGCAATGTGAGATAGGTCCGGCTGCCACAACATGAGCGTAGCTGCGACTGGGCGGAAACAGCGACGCCCGCAGGGCGTCCTACTGAGTGGTTGGCTCCGCAGGGTCTGACTCGTCAGAAGACAGCCGCCGGCAGGCCGAGGTAGGCGTGCGCCAGGCGTGGAGCGGCGGAACAGTGATTCGCGCTGAGCGAAGCCTGTTACGCCACGACGCGGTCTGGCGTACGCCTACCTTGTTTACTTCGAGCGGGAGCTTCGATGGCGGCTCGAGTTTGAGGAGCTCCTGGTTCGCATGGAAGGGGTGGAGGAGATCCTGATGCCGTTGACCGCTGTAGGGGGCGAAGCCCCTGCTTCTGAAAAATAAACCGTTTGCCCCAGGTACCTTTGTTGTTCCTGTCCCGCTGTGCATCCGCCGCCATCCTGCGTGCCGTCCTTCTCCCTCCTTTGGCCCTGCTTGTCGCCCTTGACATCCTTGACCCCCGTCAACGCTCCGGCCATGCAAAAGAGAGAAAGCAGGGGGTGTTGCAAAGCCATGCGGAAGCGTGTAGAAGAAGCGGTAGCCTATCGGCTGCTTCGCGTGCACAGCAGGCATGCGCGTTTGGCGTTTAGCAGAGAGGAAGGAAGCAAGCAATTAGTAGCATGCACACTTATGGTTGGCTTGCACACGCTCCCCCCCTTCCCCGGGGTGGATCGCGAGGAGACCACCGCCACGACATGTCGCACTTTGCTAGCCCAACCCATGCCGCCCACCCCATTATAATATTTAATATATACTTATCTATATTTTTTTTGAAACACTAGCCTTCGCTTGCCCCCGCCACGCGCGGTATTCCCCTACCCCAGAATCTGGGCATGCCGCTGGTACAAATATCCTTACGGACCGGTCAGGCGGCATCCTTTGCCCCAAGCTTTGCCCGGCAGCAGTTCGTAAATAGTGGGTTTGAACAGCGGGTGTGGCCACCGCCTGCTCCTCCGTCCATCCCCGCGTGTCCCCCTAATTAAACAAGGTAGGCGTACGCCAGACATGTCCAGCTCATCGCGAATCACTGTTTCGCCACTCCACGGCAGACCCCACTCATCGGCCGCTCAGGCAGCGTCTGCCTAATCACTGCTGTGCAGCGAGGTGTACCAACAGGAGAGGCAACCCACCGAACTGCACTGCAGCAGTAGCTGAGCCACCCTGTACAACTCCGGCCCTCTGCGCAGGCGGCCCTGGAACGCGCGGTGGTTTTCAACACAACCGTCTGCCGCATGTACGCAGTTTATGGCGCGATGATTGTGTGCGCTGCCTTCGCGGCCTCTGTGTACATCTCGCATGGGAACGGTGTCCCCGAGCACGGTGACTGGTCGGCGTCCATGCTGTGGACGCGTGGGCTCCCAACCTTCAAGGCCCTGTTCATCACCATGGCGGTCATTCACCACTTCTCCGATCTCTGCCTTCTACTCAACCTGGCTGCATCAGCGGCAGCCATCATGCGCTCTATTGGCGAGGGCTTGGAGGTAGGTGTGGCCGATCGACAAACGCCTTCTCGTAACAGATACTGCTTTTATCAAGTTTCGCATTTCCGTGTTCCTACCGGCGCACCTCCGCCGGGTGAGGACCGGAGAGGACCGAAAGGCCTGGCTGGGCCGCCGTCGCTACACTGTAAATCCTAAGTGTCCAGAAACCAGGCGACTCAAGTCGCCTGACCTGAAAAACTAGGCGACATAAGTCGCCTCCTTCCTGGGCACCTTAAGTCGCCTTCTTTCTGGACACCTTTAAAGAGTCCAGTTTCTGGACAGCTTCTGAGCATCTACAGATAAATCACACACTGTAAGCAGAAGAGCATGGAGGTGAAAAAGGACCAGACCCCATCAGCGCAAACCTGTGTGCTGTATCGTATGGAACTGGACTCCTAAAGGCGCCCACTTTGTGGACACCTTAAAACATGTCCAGTAAATGGACGTCTGACAAGGTGTCCAGTAGGCGGACGTTTGAGAAAGTGTCTAGTAGGCGGACGTCTGACAAGGTATCCAGTGAATTGACACCTTATGCACTAACATGGAGCTGCAGGGAGGCTGCAGCATGAAGCTGTCCAGAAAATGGACGTCTTTGGTGTGCTGGAAGACTTCCGGGTGAGACCAGCTGAGAACGCCGTTTCGAGGCTTTAAACACCAATAAACTGCGGCCACTTGTGGCGGAACTGTGTTAGCTTACTGATAAGGGACGAGTCCTGCACTGCTGTTTTGTGATACTTTGGAGGGACCCCTATAACCTCACATGGTAAATCAAAATGTATCCCAAATGAGCTGACAGCATACAGGGCCCGTTTTTAACACTCTCTTCACACTGAAATACTGACAAGCGGAAATTTTGACATTCCCGCGAGTTGATAACGGTCCCATCGACTTTGCGAAAGACATAAAACTACCAGAAAACTTATTGTTTGTAACCACAGACCGCCCGACTCGGCTGTCAATTGTTTACCCGTCGAGCTAGTGTCTGCTAGTGTTTTGAAAAAAAAAAGTTTTTTTGACAACGGAAAAAAAACAGAGAAAAGAACCGGAAAAATTGGGAAAAATTGAAAAAATTCATCTTTTTACTAATATCTGCCTTAATAGTTAGTCGAAACAATTTGATTGTCATTTACGGCTTGTGAGTACAGTGTGTTTTAGTAAGGAGAACACATATTTGACATTTAACAACTGAATTGTTTATTAAAACATAATAAAAACTTTGATGCAGCACTTGCATGCTTAATAAATACAATCCTAGTCTTCGGATTTGAAAAATGAAATAAAACAAATGTTTTAGAAACAGAAGTTCAATATTTCCAAGAACAACAAAAGACGGCTTTTTCAGCTTGGCAAACATAGAAACAAACGATGGGAGCCGAAACGAACCAGGCGGGAAAATTTAAATTGCCAAATGGCCAAATCTCACTTAACATTTATCTGACTCGTATAATAATAAAAAAAACGTATTTTAAATCGCGCATGGTAGCAAACCCAGATAAATACGTTGTGCTGTCGCCAAAACACCATAGGATTGGCTCAAAAAGCTAAAAATAAATTTTTTCAGACAAAAAAGATCATTTTTAATTTTTTCAATTTTTCCACGGTTTTTTTTGCCTGATGAAAAAAAAAGGAAAAAAACGGAGGAAAAAAAACAAAACCTGTTTTTTCCAACCCTTTAAAACACTAGTGTCTGCTATGAGAGGGGTCTGGGTACGAACCAGTACGAACTCGGATCTGTCGTAGATTTATAGTACAACTTCACGTGTCGCTCGCTTGGTCGTGGATTAATTAAAAAGAAGAACCAGAATATTTTCCTATCGTTGTGTTCCCTTGTAGTGGTACGGAAAAGGGGTGGTGGGAGAGCGGCCTGCTCGGCTAGCTCTTGGCAAAATCTTGAGCACGGGGGCCCGCTCGCTGCGCGTCCCTCTCGTACCAGCTACGACTACTTTAAGTGTGTGTTTGTCACGTGGACGGTGAGATTCTAATCGCTTTCACTAGGTCTCGTTCTTGCGGCAATGTCAAAGGAGAACACGGGGGGACTACTTAGTTAATCATTATATTGCAAGGATACGCAGGCAGCAACTACCGTCCCTAGTCCTAGGCCGGCAGCGCCACCGTTACACTTACATCTTCCACTCCTTACCGCTACCGCTACACACCTTCTTACTCTACCCCCAACTTCGGACTGCCTTGCCTGCGCTGTCCCCGCGCCGGACCCGGGCGGACCCGAAGCCCTCCGAAGCTCCCTCGGCCGCGCTCGGCCCTTCGGCTCGGCCGGCCCGCCGCCGGCCGCACGGACAGCGCTGGAGAGCGCCGCGCTGCTCTGAACCTTCCCTTTCCTTTCGCACACACCTTTCCGCGCGCCGCGCAGCTCACAATTTGGGGCGAAATCTTTTAAACTAAATACGGGTTGCTGTCAGCCGTCTGACAACACCCTTTCTTAATTACGATTCGCGTAAATTTTCTCCCTGTCGCACTGAGCACGGTTATGCTGGAATCTCACGGTTCATAGGGAAAATGACGCTCGCAGCGCCATCTATGGCAAGCGAGGAGTAGGGTGATTAAAAAAAAAAGTTGCGATTTTCGCATGGAATCTGGTTGGGGCACGTCTGAGACGGCCCCTGTCCAAATTTGAGTGCATTTGAATAACATTTACCCGGCCCGCACGACGAAAAACTGAACGACAGTCTCCCGGGTACTGAATGGCCCCGCCATATTGTAATCGCCCCTGTGACGTCACTACCGGTCAGAGGGTGACGCCACTTTGCGGGAGCGTTCTCTAGGGCCCTTTCGTACTCTCGCGACCGTCGAAAGTGCTGTTCCGTCACACGCGGTCCGTACACAGTCCAAATTCGCACCAATTTTAATTTCGAAGGGGGTGGGGGGCTGGACATTGCGGGTGGCGGAGTGAGCATGCAGACCTTCAAGTCTGACCTATTGGCAAGCCCACCGGCCACTCCAAACCGTAAGCGGTCACTCGCACGCTCCGCTGTGGCGGCGATAAGTTCCCGCCCCGCCCGGGACCCGGCAGCGATCCGTTTGAACTGCGCGCCGGCGACGCGGCTCGGCCGAGCCGGTCGGCATGCTGCGCTCCAGGTGCGGCGTGGTTGGATGCGGCCAGGGGCGATTACAATATGGCGGGGCCATTCAGTACCCGGGAGACTGTCGTTCAGTTTTTCGTCGTGCGGGCCGGGTAAATGTTGTTCAAATGCACTCAAATTTGGACAGGGGCCGTTTCAGACGTGCCCCAACCAGATTTCATGCGAAAATCGCAACTTCATTTTTTTTAATCACCCTAGTGAGGAGTCTTCCGCTCTCCCTCTTGCTCTTGTCTCTCTTCACCCTTAAGGTGGATTTAGGGTCGCTTGACGCTGACGCCGTACGCCCTCCGGTTTCTTACGCTTCCGCTTCGCTTTTGTCTAAGAATCAGAAGAATCCAAGGGGCGTACGGCGTCAGCGTCATGCGGCATTAAATCCACCTTAAGAGCTTCACAAGTGTTCGTTGTCAGCCAGGCGGCCTGCAGTTCTTACGTGCATCGAAATAAAGTAAAGTTTTCAAGTCCCGGCGAGGTCTGAAGAGAGTAATGTAATGGTCTTTGCGTCATAACTTACAGACAGTATTTATTTTTTGATAGTCACAAAATAAAAATAAGGACCATTTACAGGCCGAAGACTTAACTATAAGATATTGGTTGTTCACAAAATCCATCAAGCCTTTCTGTGGGTATCTAAAGGAAATATTCTAGTTTTGTTTCATGTTTCGTGTTCGATCTCATGCATGTCATGCATGTCAACTTACGTTTCTTCTTGTAATGCTTACAAAGTAGATGTTTTAAGCTCTGTTGTAAAAATATTGCCCCTAGAAAATATTAGAAACTGTTGGCAACTGCCCTCACTCACTCTTGGGGGCGATAAATCATGTATTTATGTTGTCCGTAAGTACAGTAGGCTGGCTCTTGCCTAAATGAATAAAATGTAGGGAAGACCCCTCCCCTTATTTTTTGTAGCTTTACTAAACGTGGATTTAGTGTCTGACGCTTATCGTGAAGCTGATCGCTATGTGTTGTTTTCGGTGCGTTCCACTCGTCTCGTGGCGTGCACACCGACAGCTGAGCGTCGGGAAACAAATGAATAACACTACAAGCATTAAAAAGAGCGCGCTAAAAAGGTACTGCCGCAACCATCATTATCCTCGTCCAGTTGTCCGAGATATTTTTCGACGTTTCGCCGCTGATGACTGCGATGCCATTAACACCCCTCACACTCAATATACCAATCACAGCTACAACACTAACTTACCACCCACTATTTTAATCTGTCGTGCAATAAAGACAGAGACGGACAGGCCGCCGCTGCAGGTGTTGACTGGGTTGTGCTCGTGTTGGTCGCGCCGCTCTCGGCTGGCTTTGCCGTTGCAAGGCCACGAGGACGATTTAACTTAAAATAAGCAGAACGCCTTCTCCTCCTGGGAGCGCTGTGCGGGGTCGCGGCGGGGCCGCAGCCCGGCGGGGCCGCAGCCCGGCGGGATTAATTATATTTGAGCCACGGTACAATTATTCTGCATTCCATTCGGGTTTGATGGTATTTTGCGATCGCATTCGCGTAGGTCGACGTCTGGAGCGTTTCAAACGGAAGGCGGGACGAGCTCCTGCAAATAAACGCTTCGTCTGCGAATAGCTGGTGCGCTGGGAAGGTAGGGGTGGGGGAGGGGCGAGGCACGTATGCGAGGGGGCGAAGGCGGAGGTCTGCTCGGGTCGCCCAGCGCCCCGTTTTAAATAAATGAATGAATGAAAAGAAATGAACGAATAAGCCCATTTTGAACAAATGATAATGATAAAATATGATCTCATACTTTGCATTGCCCTGCCCACTGCCCTCCCTTGCCCTCAAATTACTAACATATATAAGAGAAAATATATACAAAAAGATATACAATGTTTTAAAAGGTCTTTCAATACTGATCTGTATAAGTAAACAACTGCACACAGAAAAAAAGTATTTTTCCGAATTTTTAAATGAAAAATATCTCTCTGAAATTTTTCATGAAAATTTCAACATTTTTCAAATTTGTTATGAAATTTTTCCGACCTTCGTATCCCTATTCTGGACACCTAGGATTTACAGTGTAGCCGTCCTCTGCGGATGCAGGAGCAGACCAGCCGCATTTCATGAAGCCATGGAACAATACCGCCTGCACAGTTACTCAGCGTCTTAATTTCAGGCAGGATCCGCGACGACCCACTGGTTTTCGCAACACAGCGCTGCAGTCCGTGCCTGCATGGAGTTCGAACTCGCCTTCCGCAAGACAACTGTGATTACCTCTCCGGCCTATCTGGTGGCGCCGCTTGTCGGATCTGTTGGTGTGAGTGCTAGAGTTGGGCACGTTAAATTAACGGTTAACGACGTTACGGTAGCGCTAATTAGCTGAGCGATAGCGAAGCCCTGGACCGACTGGGTCAAAAATGTTTTGTCTGTCTGTCTATTTGCCCTTCCGCGCGATATCTCGAGAACGGTTAGACGTAGAAACCTCAAATTTCGACCACATCCTTCTTGTATCATACCAAAGTCAACCTCCCCTCAGGGGCACCGCAGCTCAAGCGGTTTATAAGATAATTTTTACAAGCGGTCTAAAATTTAAAATCTGCCGGTTGGGTGAGGCCATGCGCCTGTCAGGAAGGGGCGGATCAGTGACTCGAGTAGGTTACGCTCGGTTAGGTGAGTGGGGGCCTGGGTAGGTAGGTCAGGTTTAGGCAGGTTAGGCTAGGACTGGTTGAGTGGCATTGATAAAGAAAGGGTGATGCAAGATACGTTCGCGTACCTTGTTTACAGTGTAAGACAATATTTTCGTCTCCTGGTTGCCCCGTGAATATCTGTACTACTTGCTGTCGTCTCACCATTGAGGTTTTTGAGACATGCAGCAGACCTGCACGCACAAGAACTCCGCACAAGACCGCCTTGAGAGAGTTAAAACTTAAGTGTTGGCCTTTAAGCGCAAACTTCCTTCTCACCATCGGGTTAATAAAATTAAGTTTTGAGATGAAATTTCTGTTGGGGACTTTGTAGTTTTTGAAATCAATGTTAAGGGCCGGTGCAGAAAGGTAATAGCTCAGGTTTTGGGCTTTATTTATATTAGGGGGAAGAATAAGTCGTTTTCTTTGGACACGGCCCCAACTAAGCCCCCTTCAGCTAATGCCAGAGGATTGAATTGTGTAGCTTATTTTCTGTCACTGGAGCCAAGCTTGTCTATTTGAGGCATGAAATTATTAACATGGATTTTTATAAAGTGTCATTTCCTTCCCCTAACATTTCAGTAGATGGTGATTCAGGATCCAGAAACATTACACTTTATTCATGAATGATTAAAATGTGTGATCTATTACACATTTTTTAAATTTATGTAATGAATAGAAATGAAGTAAATTTCTGTTTTATAGTTTTGAAGTGCACCATTGAAACATGCTGTTCAAGTCTTGTATGTGTCTCAACTTTGTATTTGCATTTTTTTCTGCATTTTGTGTATTATCAGAAAACGTATGTGTAGCTGGGTGCATATTAGCACGCTTCATTGTTGAAAAAAAGATATAATAATGTTAAGTTAATTACATTCTTTCTTTGCCGTGTGCCTTACCTTAACTAGTGCCTTACCATTCCCTGTATTATCCACATCAATTTTGTCGTGAAGTCAATTTTTTTTGATGAAAAGTCATCAAAAAGTCAGAAAAAGTCAAAAAAAGTCAAAAGTCAGCAAGAAGGCAGACAAAGTCATCTGGTCAGAGTCAGCTCTGTTTACAAAAGTCACGTGCGAGTGATGAAAGTCAAATGACTTCAAGTCATTGTACAAATAAATCGGTAGTAGGCCCCCCTCGTCCAATTAGCATTAAAAAAGTAGCTTTTATTCACAATTCAACGACACCACCTCTTGCGGTTAAAGTGTGTCCCAAAGCCCGGGAAAAACATACCAGAATATAGCGAGGACATTTTTGGGGTTTTTAATAGGAACTTAGTGTATTTTTGTGACGTTTCTGGGCCCAGGCCAGGCCCGATGGGACCGAGGTGGGACCAGGTCCAGCGGGGGCGTATCGGCGTTTATTTTTTGAAATCGCAAAAATACGGTGTCTTAAATTATGTCAGAAAGTACGGTTTAGAAACGAGGTTTTATGAATGAAAATGACAACAACACGTGTCGGAATGGCTAACAGCTGTGTTTGTGTGTCTCCTTAAATATTCAACCAATATCTGTGGTATTTTTTCGTTTTTATTATTATTTATGGTGTTTCGCCGGGAGCTCTGCAATGCGCGCGTTGTTCGCCAGCGACAGACACATATTCGTAAAACGCACTTTCAATAGTAATGCTGTCAAAATGTGACGGTTTTATGATGGGATAGTGCCCTAGGAACACCTGTAGACACGTTTGTATGCATTTGTTGCGCCCTTAAACACGTTTACTTTTAAAAGTTCTGATCACTTTATGGCAGTCTGGTGCACTGTGCGGACCCCAAAGGACGGTACTGACAGTCGTGTGCGACAGGCTGCTACCACTCACTTTTCCGGGGCCTGTCTACCCCCGCTGTGCCATGAAGATCAGGGTAGCCGATTTTATCTTGTCTGACTATCGTGAAGTTGGCCAACTCCGGTATGAAAAGTTGGCCAACATTCTCGGGGACCGTCCATAAGCAACAAATATACCGCAACTTCGTCAAGACGGCGCAAAACATCATTCCGTGGACAGATAGAGTCGTGCAAACCGGCGATTGTTCTCACAGATGTATGCGAAATTAAATCAAGAGTATAACAGCCGGTCTCAAGGCCCCCCACCCCGTCCTTGAGAGCCAACATCCCAACAGCTTCACATAGCGACACCGGCTCTTCGGCAATGCTCCTAATGAGACACGACAGCACACACACCACGACCTCTCTCGAGACTTCCTACCCCGTTCTCGCGAGCCAACTGCTTTAAAGGTTTTAACACACGCCACTGACATGCTGGACCGTGTTAAAACTACTAACGCGGCCTTAAAAATTAAGTCAACAGCGGAGGTTGCCTAAACACCGGCTTTTGAGCTTTCAACTCGTGCTACCTTCATGTTAAATGGTAATAAAACCTCTAACACGGTTCCACAAATTAAACGAAGAACAGCTGGTGCCTAAACACTTGCTTTTAAGGTTTTAACTCTCACCACCTTTATGTTGGATCGAGTTAAAACCTCTACCGTACCTTTAAAAATTAAGTCAACAGCAGTGGTTGCCTAGACACCGGCTTTTTAGGTTCTAACTTGCGCTACCTTCAAGTAAGATAGAGTTAAAACATCTACCGCGGCTCCCATCAGTAGGTGCCTAGGCACCGGCTTGTGAGCTTTTAACTCGCGCTACCTCCAAGTTAGGTAGAGTTAAAACCTCTACCGCGGCTCCAGAAATTAAATCAACAACAGTAGGTGCGTATGCATCTGCTTCCGAAGCTTAAACTCCCGCTACCTTCAAGTTGGAAAGAGTTAAAACCTCTACTGCGGTTCCAAAAATTAAATAAACAACAGTACGTGCCTATATATCTGCTTCTGAAGTTTTAACTCGCGCTACCATCAAGCGTGATAGAGTTAAAACCTCTAACGCGGTTCCAAAAAATAAGGGAACAACACCTGGTGCCTAAACACCTGCTTTTGAGGTTTTAACTCTCACCACATTTATGTTGGAACGAGTTAAAACCTTTACCGTACCTTTAAAAATTAAGTCGACAGCAGTGGTTGCCTATACACCGGCTTTTGAGGTTTCAACTCGCGCTACCGTCGAGTTAGATAAAGTTAAAACCTCTACCGCGGCTCCACAAAAGAAATAAACATCAGAAGGTGCCTAAACACCGGCTTTTGGGGTTTTAACTCTTACTACATGCATGTTGGATCGGGTTAAAACCTCTACTGCGGCTTTAAAAATTAGGTCAACAGCAGTGGTTGCCTAGACACCGGCTTTTGAGGTTTCAACTCGCGCTACCTTCGAGTTAGATAGAGTTAAAACCTCTACCGCGGCTCCACAAATTAAATAAACATCAGTAGGTGCCTAAACACCGGCTTGTGAGGTTTTAACTCGCGCTATCTTCGAGTTAGATAGAGTTAAAACCTCTACCGTACCTTTCAAAATTAAGTCAACAGCAGTGGTTGCCTAGACACCAGCTCTTTAGGTTCTAACTCGGGCTACCTCCGAGTTGGATAGAGTTAAAACCTCTACCGCGGCTCCAAAAATTGATTAAACATCAGTAGGTGCCAAGACACCGGCTTTTGAGGTTTCAACTCGCGCTACCTTCGAGTTAGATAGAGTTAAAACGTCTACCTCCCCTGGGAAAAATGGCAAGTGGTGCAGGTGTAAATGAAGTGGAATTTAAGGTTTTCGGGTGGCGTCCGAGTGGTAAAGTGGTGAAGTGGTAATGCGGAGGCATGAAGGTGGTATTGTAGGTGGCTAAGTGGACGAAGTGGCAAAGGGGGATATAGAGTAGTACAGAAGGTGCATTTGAAGCGGGTTTCGGGTGGCGCCAGTGTAGGCCGGGTTGCCTACCCGCGCCATTGCAGGCGCTAACAGGAGAGGTTCTGGAGGGGCACTGAGGTGGTACAGAAGGTGCATTTGAAGCGGGTTTCGGGTGGCGCCAGTGTATGCCGGGTTGCCTACCCGCGCCATTGCAGGCGGAAAAATTATCCCATAGCGGTCGGAAATTCAGTTTCATCTCACGTATTCGGTCGCCAACCTCATGACTCTCTCAAAGAACCTCCGAATCCGAGAGGATATCTTTCTAGGTCATCTAAAAGCTGAGATATGAAAAAAAGAATAGTTAAAAACTTTGACCAAAGTCAATGTTTTAATTATTTTTGTAGAAACCATTCTCAATTGATCCAAAAATAACTAATAAAGATTCTCATGTCTAAAGGGTCCTAATTGAGGCCCCTGGGAGTTTTCCAGATGGGTTTTACATCATTTTTCCAAACATTTTGGGGTGGGATGTCAGCATGTCCTGTCATAGAAGTATCAAAATTGGTTTTGTCACCAAGGAAGACACTAAATTGCTACAATTTTACTTTTGCCATATTTTGTAAGTTTTCATATAAATCTAATTTTTTTTTGGAAAAATATATATTTAATAACACTTTGAAATGTACAGCTATTTGGTGAAACATCCCACCCAATAAATGTGTCTCTATATCAGAGATAATCGAAGTCAGACCAATTGGTCTTTTATGTATGCGGGTCTGCAGTATGTGTCAGAACAATTTGGTGACGGTTTTAGATAATCAGAGTGCGGGACTACACCAGTACACGTATAGGATTGCAGAAAATGGAGTTCCACCCCAAACGTGGTTAACAATTCAGTTTTAAATATGGTTTATTGTGATCAATACCTGACACAGTCAAAAGCCTTAAAGGCTCCTCAAAGGCTATTCAGTTACAATGCATAAACACTACCACTGTAGGCAGGCAGTTACGATGTAAAATGTGGGGGTTCACTCCCCATTTGTACGACAGGCCCTGTAAGTAGGCAAAAAGTGGAACACTACCCTCATCCCCCTCCACAGGACAGGCCCTTGTCTTGTAGTACCATAGGCCCCTGGGACCCTTCAGTCCCTGTCAGTGGCAAAAATCGGAAAACAACCATTAGACGGCCACTGATCTAGTGACTGCACTAATCGCCCCTGCATCCGTGGGGAATGCAAGTTACAAATGTACCCTTTTCTGTTGACATAAACAAGCACTGTCCACCAACGTGACAGGGTCGCAGAGCCAGTAACTGCCCTTCTTCCCGTATCTGTGTTATATGCTTAAGCGCAAAACTACCAACTTTCCAAAGAGGATCAGCACACTCTTTCATTTGACGGGCAAATATGACAACAGCTTCCTTCTCCTCCAGCAGAATAATATTTGTGATCTTGCACTTGTTATTCCTTGGTTTGTTCGCAATCACTATGCCACTGTCATTTCTTCTGTAAGACGGGTTGTAGTCAGCCGTGGTGTAC
Source organism: Megalurothrips usitatus (assembly GCA_026979955.1). NCBI lineage: Eukaryota > Metazoa > Arthropoda > Insecta > Thysanoptera > Thripidae > Megalurothrips > Megalurothrips usitatus. Next base: position 14,959,547 of record CM049594.1, read on the forward strand.
GTTGAGCCATCCAGAACCATACGCTGAAATTTACGTATGTTTCCAGGTCGTTCAATCTTCATTTCATTGCATAACACCTCTCTCTCTTCATCATTCAAGATAGCAGCAGACCCCCGGCCAAGAAGAACAGCACCATCTGACCTCACAGCACTTCGCAATGATCTGAAGAACATCTGATTACAAAAGTTCAAAATACTATCGGAAACATTGAATCTGTCACACAAATTGGGAAGATTGTTGTACACAGCATATCGACGGGCCACACCCTTTGCAACCTCATATGGACTCTTAGCTAGCTGAAGTAAATATCGATTTTTGCCCTCAAAGGGATAGCATGATAGGTAACCATGTAACGGTCCCAAATTGGCAACAGATTTCACAACATGAAGTAAGAGGTGAATGTTGTAGGTCATGTGTTCCTCCCCAAAATACTTTTGATACAAAGCTACGTAAAATACTAACATCTTGCCCGCTTGATCAAGTTGAGCTGCAGACACCGACTTCTGCATTAACAGATACATGGCAGAAGACAACAAGCAGAAATGACCTACATACTTTGGTGGTACAATACCATGCATGACAACTGGCCCATAAATAACCAGGAGTGCCCGATACTCAGAACATTGGAACTTGTCCCTGTCTTTCAGCGCTCTCGGAAGCCTGGTTAACACTGAGGGAGGCTGAAGGCGCATAATCCTTTTGGAAATTTTCGTAACTTCATCATCATCAAGTTTTCCTAGAATCAAACCCAAGTTTTGCTGAACAACGCCTTTGAGCATGTGCATAGAGTCTGGGGGCAAACCACTACCCAAATTAAAATCCCTTAGATTCATAAGAGCGCAGGGACCCCTACTCCCTTTGTAATGCATCTCTTTTTCAGGATAATTTCTGCGCATGTAAGCTGTGAGCATACCATCTCTAAGGGAAACATCTGTGCGTTGCAAGGGAACATGTTCACCCAGGGGAAATCTCATACCCCTCTTGGTGTGTGAACCAGAAATTTCACAGAACGTGCAACCATAGTAACCTGAAAAACATTTGTGGTTGAGCATCCGCCATCGGGCCTGTGAGTCAACAACACTAAAAAGTGGTATTACTTTACTGTTTTTCATAACGTTATGACATACCCAATCAACCCCAACAACAGAAAGTTCATTGGCCTCCTGAACAAAAGGTCGCAACATAACTTGCATGTCAGGTTCCGATTTCCCCACCCACATTCCCACCAATAACATATGCTTGGTTCTCAACTTTGGAGGCAACTCATTAATAGTTATATATAAGGGCCAAAGTTGTTGATGAGAGCTAGAGCCAAAGGCAACACCATCCGTGTTAAAAGCATAGGAAAAGTTGTTTGGATCGCTAAGTGGCATGCCATTACTAGTCAAATTTTTGTAGAGACTTCCATCATATACATCTTCCCAATTGCTCTCAACACATTTTTGTCGCTTGAATCTGTAACTTAAAGCCTCAGCAATCCCCGGCCTTTCAAAAAGATTTTTTATCTGCTCTTTCATTCCCAAAGTCATTATGAGATTCTAAGATTTCTTTGGTGAAGTCAAGCGACATCCACAATCACATACTATTTCAGATTCATTGGTTGCACGCCCAAGAAAATCACCACAGTCTGGACACACGAGATGAACATGTTCTTGAGATCTCGTTGGTTCAGAAAACTTTAACAAATAATAGAGTGTCGCAGGAATGACCTCCCTCTGATAAATTACATTAAACAGCTTCAATATGTCTACCATTGCCTTATAAGAGAGACTGTGCCTAAGACCAAGTGATAAAACAGCCACCAAAACCTCTCCCTGAGTTGCTTCAGAACAATTACAAAGTCTACTGCGCATTTCACCACACTGATCTTCAAAGTCCACATTTGTCTGACACACTGATGGGTTCACAGACCAAAGCAAAGTGTCTTGCAGGTCATCAGCTGGAATAGATCCTTGAATCGACATATCTAAAAATGATATACATTCCTCGTCATCAGAATGTGTGGAGGAATTGCCCTGGAAAGATGAAATGCTTAATGTACTGCCAATAACAATATTCAGCACTATAGCTTAAGAAGGATATTTGCTAACATCCTGTACCAGAGAACAACCGTCAGAAGAGATTGACGTTTCTGACTGCGACGAGTCAGTATCTGAACTTGAGGAGACATCTTCTACTGGATGCCCATGCGAATGATCTGTGGAGCATGGTGACCCCATAGAGAAATCTGCCGACATTGCCATATTCAAATCCTGCTCATCGTGACAGTCCTCATTCCATGTCTGAAACCAAAATTTAAAAAAAAAAAATGAACAGAGGACGGGGGTAAGAGCGTGGTACAATTCGTGAATTAGTGGAGTAAAAAATATACATTTACATACCGCATCATGAGCATCTTGGAAGCTTGGAGTGCTGACAGGCTCATCAGACGAACCAACTGATGACACTGTATCATGGGCCACACTGTTGGACAAACCTAGCTCCTACAAAACACATACAAACAATATCCTTTTAACCTTCAGTTTGACACCATCTCTAATTATTATACATTCCCAAACTCCAGATTTGGCCTCTCAGAATATGTGCAGGCTCTGAATTTGGGTTATGTACAGATCAGACCTAAGCCACGCCGCACTCCTCTTAGAAAAAGGAATCACGGCACTCATAAAAATGGCACTAACAATTAATGTATTGTCGATGCATTGCAGTTGTGGAGAGTAAGTTAGGTACCCATAACCTCAATAGAAAAGAAGTCGTGACCCCAGACCACAGCGTCAAATCGCACTCTGCCCGTCAGCATCCGCGTGTTAAGATTCCCATCACTGTCTGATCGGTAGAAAATCAAAATACTTACTGAATTTAATGCATCTCTTAGCCGACGCCGGTGACGCCGTCTGGTGCGTTCCGGAACTGGTATGGACGGGTCGGCTTTGTAGCGCTTGTATACTCTCTCCATGATGACGACGGCTGCAGGCACGAGAAAATAATTTTTACGAGCGTAAGCGATGAAATTACCGTACCTGGCCACTGCAGTAAATGTACAAACTTCAAGTGTTCAAGTAACTGTGCACCTTGCGTTGCACTTCTGCTGTGGCAGTAGGTTCTTTCTTCTCTTCTTTTTGTGACCGGAAGCCTCACCAGGCATCGGCCAGGGTTTGCTAATGCGATGACGTAAAAAAAGGCTTCTTGCTTCTAATCGGGTATCTTTAACGAGTTGACAAAGTAGTATTATCAGAAAAATCTGCAACAAATAACTGTTTTTGTAGTAGAAACATAACAGGTGAGGAAAAAAATGGCGCGTGTTATACCATCTGACCAATCAGACCGGGCAGCGCTGTTCCATTGTTCCGGCCGGCCATACACGGCGACCCCCTCCCATACGTTTCCGCTCTCTTTCCTCGTTTTTTCACCTGTTAGCTTCTGATCGCTTAGTGTTCGCTCGCGGTTACGAATTTCGTCGCGTTTTGTACGGTTATCTCTTCGCTTTAAGTTTCTGTGACTCGGTGGATATTTAAAGGACAAGATATGTCGGCCGCGATCAAGTTCGCTGGAGTTTGGCCCGAGAAGGCGGAGAAGAAGCATTCGGAGGTTGTGGTGGTGTCTGTTTCTCACATCAGGCATTTCAACCCTTCGCACAAGAAAGATTTTGACTACACCAAGTTTTTAAGGCTGAAAAGGCCGGGTGAGGAACATGCCACTCTCGTCCAGGTGCTGGCTCTTGGCGGTAAGTCGCTTCCAAATGCGTCGTCACACACCGACCCAGCGTCACCCTTTCGTCCCGATATCCGTGTTGATATACAAAACACGAAATTGTTAATTGCACTCGGTTGTAAATGTTAATGCAACGAAGCTGGGGCACGCCGGCGCATAATATTTTAAAATGCAAAGGAGGTTACGTCGCCAACCAATTGATTAATGTTGCGGCTCCTATTACTCACTTGTCTCTGAAAGAGAAACTCCACATGCACCACACTGAACTTGCTCCCATCGCGATATTTCTTGCGTGCATATTTTTTTTTTGATGTTACAGAATCAGAGACAGGTGTGCGGGAACAGATGAAGCTTGCAAGGTGGCCACGCCGTGGTCATACCCCTGCAGCACCCAGGCCTGTTTCAACGGATGAAGAGCAGCCCAGCGAAAAGGTATTGTTTTTGCTCTGTGTCCTTAAACTGCTTCTGGCTTGCCTACAGAACTTTATCTTGATTTGCAGGCCCTGCCCAAGAAAACTAAGGACCGGAATCGGGTAATGGAAAAGATCTTTTCTGCCCATAAGTGGTCTCCACAAGACCTACAACTTGTCTCCCAGGCGGGGTCCCAGCCTGTCTCCCAGGCGGGGTCCCAGCCCGTCTCCCAGGCTGGGTCCCAGCCCGTCTCCCAGGCCGGGTCCCAGCCCGTCTCCCAGCCCGTCTCCCAGCCAGTCTCTGAGGAGCCCGAGACCCTCGTCTCCTTTCTGTCCAGGGAGGTCTTGGGGGATATGAGGAAGGTAATGGTGAAGGAACTGCGCCATAGTATTCGGGAGGAATTAATGGGGGCTATGAAGCGGGAGCTGAGGCAGGCAATGCTGGAGTTGCGGCAAAGTTTGCATGAGGAGCTTATGGGAATCGTGGATCCATTACTCCAGGATCTGAGTGAGAAAGGTGAGATGCAAATTGCATGTAGGTGATCCTGTTTTGGGACTGTTGCATGTATAATATTATTATGTTTTCGCAGTTGCAAACCTTTCAGAGGAGCTGAACGGTTTAAAGGCTGCTGCTGCCCTGAAAGAAACCGTGTAGAAGTGTGTCGCAGAGGATGTCTCCAGGCTTACAGGAGAGGTGAAAGTTCTTCAGGCGGCTGCTGCTAAGTCTGATATGTCTACTGGTAAACGTAACTGAATCAGACTCGAACTGGCCAGGGGGGGGGGGCTGAGGCCCTTTCCAGAGAATATGTAGAGTCAGCACTGGTGGGGGGTTGGAGGCTACCTGAACATTGGGGGCGGGGGCTGCCATTCAATTACCATTACCATGATTGACACGGGGGCCTGCCAGCACAAAAATTTTATCAAAGCTTGTTCAGTCTTAAAGAAATTTAAAAAAACATGACAGCTTCCCGACAAACTGATTGAAATGTGACCACTGTTTGGTAAAAGGTAGGCACTCGGCTCCTTCGGTGAACATATAAAAATGTTGTTGGAACCTTCGGGTACGCAGTCTCTTGAAGGAATGGAGTGGGTACAATTTACTCTCTAAATTTTGAAACTTCAATCCTCTGTGGTCTTTGTCATCTTACAACTCTCTAATACTATTTAGATATTTTGACACTTAAAATTCATTCCTATTATTTTCTCTAGGTACTTCTCGTGAGGGTCCTTTGCCTTCTCCCAGAGTGTCTGCAGTTGTCAGGCCGAGACCTCCCACTACATCTGCGGGGGAGGAAATCGTTGGGGAGGACCTTGGTGGAGTTGTAAAGAAGGTATTGTTTTTAATTTCTTTGCCTACTTTAGTGCATCGTTCTTACATGATGGTAAATCACTGCTGCCATTGTTTCAGATTCACATTGGCAAGGAAATTTATGCTGAGGCTACTCTCTGGCAAGCAGCGAAAGAGGCCAAGAATCCCTCATGCTGGGCAACGTTTGCTTTGCAGGCTGTCTATGGCGATGATGCAAAGTATTATCGGACCAGACAGCCACGCAAGAAAAACACTAGCCTGCAGGCCATGAGCGAACAGGAGCTTGCTGTTCTGAAGTGTGAGTTACACCTTGATGGTGGTTCTTGTGTATTGTATTTTCTGTAATGTGGAGCGGATGAGTTCCATGTCGAAAGGGCAGGTCATCTGACAGCATATTTTTAGTTTCTCTTATGTAAGGTATGTCTATAAGTTACAGCAAAGAAAAAAGGGAATTGTGGTACAAAAGTTTTGGTCAATTTTTTGTTGTTGTGTTGAGTACTTTTTATGTGAATCTCTTTTGGCGTCATATTCAGTCTTCGTAAAGAATTGAGAAAATCATCTTTATACATAGTATTACTGTCCACTAAGAGGATTTTTTTAGTGAATTGATGGCGTGTGATAGTAAGGGTCCAATCGGCTATCTTCTATTGAAACACAGGAGTGACATTGAAATGTATGGTTTTAACTTTTATTTTTATCTCTGAACCCTTTTCTATCTTGTATCACGGTCGCCTATGGTATTTTCAGTATTGAGATTGTCATTTTACCTGCTTTTGTTAATGGAAAATGGTCAGTTTCCATCTGCACAAACCTGTGGTTCACTCAGTTTTCAACTCACTGCAAAATTATCTTAATAATTAGTGCTATGTATGGAGATGCTTTCTCAGGTTTGTAAGAGCGTCATGAAAGATTGTCCTGTAGCATATGCAGTCTGACCAAATTGTAATGTGACCTGAAATTTTCTTGACCTATTATCTTACCTAGTATGACAGAAATAAAAAGTATGTTGTCAGATGGCCTGCCCTTTCGGCATGGAGCTCATCAGCAGCTCCTCACTTAAACCCATGTCATTGCAGGTCACTACAAAGCCTGGCTCCAGGACCACCCGCGCCACCTGGACGGCCGGGACAAGGAGCCCAGGAAGGTGCTGAAAGATCTCTCTGCCAAGGAGAAGGCGGCTGCTGCCAAGCAGTGGAAGGCGAGGGAACGGGAGGCAACAAAGGGCTGGCTTGAGCGGCTAGAGGCGGAGTCCGAGGAGGACAAAGCTGCCAGGCGAGGTCGCCGCCTCGTACTGCTGCTTGACAGATTCCAAGCCTTCTTGGGGGATAAGGCCCAGGACCTCTACCGGATCGGGGCTAAGCGGCAGCGGTCCACAGCGGCTGACTCTTTGGATGTGGATGCTGATGTTTTGTGAGTCGAACAGTTAATTGTCAAAAAAGTAGACATTTATCATGATCAGAATACTGGAAAGGTCACAAATAATATTTCATGAATTTGGGGCCTTAAAGTAGCTCTTGGCAAGGAGTTCTGGCATTAATTGGAGTGACCCACATAGACATTAAAGGTTTTACTGTTAATTAACACTGGAAAAAGAGTTCCTCAGGGCGACCTGATTCCATGATAATGTCACTGCTGCCTGATTCATTTAAGACCATGAGGAAATTTTAATATTCATCCTGTGCACTAACAGTACAATACCCAAGTTTTTTTTAGGTATTTTACATAAATTCTAATTTCTCAAATACTCGACCTGCAATTTAGACCCTAATTGAAGGGGTATGTCAGAGGCAACCCCTTTTCAAGCCCTGGCTGAAAAGGTGCATGTGAATCCGTATCATGACCGTGAAATTTGGTTGCTCTGAGAAAATTTTCTTTGGTATTCCGTATGCCCCATAATTATATCCTTTGCTGATTTTTCAAAACAAAATAAACTAAAAAATATTGATTGAACTCTAAGCGACCTTTAGTCTTCTAACGAAATGGTCATGTGACAATGATATTTGTTTTGTTATTGTTCCACACAAGTTCATAAACTACATCAAACTGTGTTTCCTTACTGTTGCATGTCACGATCGTCCGGCAGGGGAGTAGACAGATCACGGAGTCGCTCTAGGAGCAGGAGCTCTGTTAATATGGGCCCTTCGGACTATTGTTAGCGCCTCTAGCTTTTGCCTAGGCGCTTTAGATCCCAGAACCAATAATATCAGGGTGTAGCTGATCGTGAGGGTTAGATGGAAAGGAATAGACCCAGTTCTTGTTTTTGCCAACCAAGCGCGCTTACCGAATGAGACTGCCGAAAGGGTGGTGTTGACTGTCCGGAGGCCACTACTCGTCTGACGCGTTCGAGTCCGCCGGCGCTGATCGCACCGGCGGGCCCTGCTCGAGGGCTGAGGCGCAACCGGATACTACGCTGTCGCTAGTTCCTCCTTTGGCGCGAGAATATGAATTTTGTCTCTCGACAAGCTCTTCTGGACGACGCTCTAACTCTCCCCGCGCTGCCGCACAGGCTGGGTCCCGGTCCAGGTCCGCCAGCCCTGCCAGCCCTCCAGCAACTCCCTTGAGTAGCCCCATCCGAGTGGGCTCAAGGAGTGAGAGCCAGTCACCGAATCTTTGTTCCCCTTTCCACTCTAGCACCGTGAAGAGGCCAATGCGGAAGTCTTTCTGGAGGTATGTGCCGCCTCATTTTAACTGCCTCCTTCCAACACACACTATTTGTCTTTTCCTGATTTTGTTGTTTTTTTTTTGCAGCAACTACAATGCAGCTAAGCAGGCGAGACTATTAGATATGGGTTCAACAATAGTGCCAGATACTGAGGCTGCTTTAGAAGAGAGGGAAGCTGCATCAGACAGTGATGCGACGCTGTGATAAATCTGTGATATTGTTAACAACGTATTCTATTTATATATTCTAGTTGGTTATTTTTAACGTGGACTTCTTGATGTAAATAGTAGCTTTTATTGACTCGTGTGTTCTTGTGTAGTAAAACATTATATTTATCTTTGTGTTCTAGTAATTTTTAATGACGTCTGTTTTTAGTCTTAAAATATATTAATTTGCATTGATGCAGCGTTGAAGTTTTTTTTTTTTTGTAAGTGCTGATCTTTTCTGATGATTGCCCATTAGCGGTTTACTTCTTGTTATTTTGAGTTAGGTTTTTCCCCATAATTTGTGCTTTGTGTTCCCGCTTGTTCAGTTCTATACATGTGTCGTAGTGTTATGTCTTAAAAAGTGTTCATTAAATGCGTTCTGATACTATTCATGCATATTTCTTAGCACCACAATACCGCAATTTACCGCCCTAAACCCACTCCAAATGGAACCTAACTGCCACCTGAAGCGTGCCCGCAGTCCACCTGAGTGCACCTCGGATGCCTCCCACGGCGCCGCTTACGCGCCACTTAAACGGCCAATTCCCACCCCAAAACCACTCGACACCCCCTCATGTGCCACCCGCACCACTCGGCTGTCCACTACGCCACCTTAACTGCACCTCGCGTACCCTTCGGCCTCTTGGTTGCCACTGCAGTGCCACCCGCGCACCACCTTGTAAAGCTTTCGTTTACCACTTTGCCACTTGCCATTTTTCCCAGGGTCGGCTCCACAAATTAAATAACCATCAATAGGTGCCTAAACACCTGCTTTTGAGGTTTTAACTCTCACCACATATATGTTGGATCAAGTTCAAACCTCTACCGTACCTTTAAAAATTGAGTCAACAGCAGTGGTTGCCTAGACACCGGCTTTTTAGGCTCATACTCACGCTACCTTCGAGTTAGATAGAGTTAAAACCTTTACCGCGGCTCCACAAATTAAATAAACATCGGTAGGTGACTAAAAACCTGCTTTTGAGGTTTTAACTCTCACATTTATGTTGGAACGAGTTAAAACCTCTACCGTACCTTTAAAAATTAGGTCGACAGCAGTGGTTGCCTATGCACCGGCTTTTGAGGTTTCAACTCGCGCTACCTTCGAGTTAGATAAAGTTAAAACCTCTACCGCGGCTCCACAAAAGAAATGAACATCAGAAGGTGCCTAAACACCGGGTTTTGGGGTTTTAACTCTTACTACATTCATGTTGGATCGGGTTAAAACCTCTACTGCGGCTTTAAAAATTAGGTCAACAGCAGTGGTTGCCTAGACACCGGCTTTTGAGGTTTCAACTCGCGCTACCTTCGAGTTAAATAGAGTTAAAACGTCTACCTCGGCTTCACAAATTAAATAAACATTAATAGGTGCCTAAACACCTGCTTTTGAGGTTTTAACTCTCACCACATATATGTTGGATCGAGTTAAAACCTCTACCGTACCTTTAAAAATTAAGTCAACAGCAGTGGTTGCCTAGACACCGGCTTTTTAGGCTCGAACTCACGCTACCTTCGAGTTGGATCGAGCTAAAACCTCTACCGTACCTTTAAAAATTAGGTCAACAGCAGTCGTTGCCTAGACACCTGCTTTTGAGGTTTCAACTCGCGCTTCATTCGAGTTAGATAGAGTTAAAACCTCAAGCGCTGTTCTAAAAATTAAGGGACCAACAGTGGGTGCCTAAACACCTGCTTTTGAGGTTTTAACCTTCACCACATACATGTCGGATCGAGTTAAAACCTCTACCGTACCTTTAAAAATTATGTTAACAGCAGTGGTTGCCTAGACACCGGCTCTTTAGGTTCTAACTCGCGCTACCTGCGAGGTGGATAGAGTTAAAAACTCTACCGCGGCTACACAAATTAAATAAACATCAGTAGGTGCCTAGACACCGGCTTGTGAGGTTTTAACTCGCGCTACCTCCATGTTAGATAGAGCCTATAAAGCCGGTGTCTAGGCAACCACTGCTGTTGACTTAATTTTTAAAGGTACAGTAGAGGTTTTAACTCGATCCAACATATATGTGGTGAGAGTTAAAACCTCAAAAGCCGTTGTCTAGGCACCTACTGATGATTATTCAATTTGTGGAGCCGCGGTAGAGGTTTTAACTCTATCCAACTCGAAGGTAGCGCGAGTTTAAACCTTAAGAGCCGGTGTCTAGGCAACCACTGCTGTTGACTTAATTTTTAAATGTACGGTAGAGGTTTTTACTCGATCAAACATATACCTTTTGGATAGTTTCTAAGTGTAACACAGTAGAAGTCAGGTGGTCAGATGCACAGAGACTAAGTCAGACTAGTAGAGGGCCGGACTGACCAGAAACCAAAGTGGCGTGAAGAGATGGCACAGAAGAGGCGAGCGGAGGCGAACTGAGGAGCTGCCCAGGAGGGCGCCCTTTTATAAGACAAACCGAGGCGGGGACTCCTGCCTGGTAGGGGTTAGCCAAATATAACTATTCTGGTGCGAGCTGGACCAGCGGACCTCCACGTGTGTGAGTCACGCAGTGGAGACAAAGGTGTGTGAGTCACGCAGTGGAGACAAAGGGAGAAGTGAGTCACGCAGTGGCGACAGCAAGTTACGCAACATGGGAATACCAATACACTAGTTACACCAATACAAATATATACAAGTGCATTTAAATATACAGTCATAACGTCTCACCACTCACGGTTTGTGCGTCCTCGCACAAAGAAACTAAACAAAAGAAATAAAATGAGCAACTGAAGCGAAGGGCATAAACAGGGTTACATTTTCAAAATTAGTACAAAATGGAAATGTACAAGATTCAACACTTGAAAAAAATTGAACAAGAGAGAAAAAATTCACATAAAATTTGAAATATATGGAATGAGGTTATTTAATACAAGGCACACTGGAATAAAACACAAAATTAAATCAAAACATATTTAACAAAATTATTTAAAATATTAAAATATACAAATATCACAAATTCTTTGGACGGAATGGCACTGAGTAGGAGCCTTGATTACACTGGGCAACAAGGATATGCATCTTTGGCACAAAGTTAGGACTAAAAAGATTACTTAAAAAGAATTGATATTAATCATTGCACATAAAAGGAAGGAAAATTTTTTATACGGAATGTGACGGAAACGAACTACGCAAGACACTTTTTTTTTATTACTGAGGGCAGTGACACTTGACTACACTGCTGAGACACGAGCTTCTTGATGAAAAGTCTATTGATGATGTTTTAAATTTTTCTTGACTGCTGCATGTTTTTCGGAGCGGGCGGTCTGCCAGGAGGGCCCCGTAAGACCGTCCCCGGTCGTTGAAGAGGGGAACCGCAGGGCTTGATGACAGCAGGGGGGGGCGCGTGAGCGTTCCCAAACAGCTGGCGGCGAGGGCGCTGCCAGTAGCGGCAGGCCGGAAGATGCAGGTGCAGTCGAGATGGCAAGGGCGACACCAAGGATGGGGTCGGCGAACGACCTTGGCCCATAGAGGCGGGGCTGGTGGGCGTGCCAGCAGGGGTGCACGACAGTGTCAGCAGCGAGCACGTGTGGCAGTGCTCGGCCGGTGGGCTCGTCTCACACCCAGAAAAATCAATTCTCGGAACGAGAGCATTGCTCTTCGTCCAAGAGCATTTTGCTCTCAAATGCGTCAATCCCACTTTGCGCTTAAACTGAGAATTTTCTCTTACACCAAATACATTTTCTCTCTACTCAAAACCATTGTTTTCATTTTGAGAACAAAATTTGATGCGCCAAAAATTGAGACCGTGCTCTCGACGTTTTTGAGAGTTCGTTGTTCTTGAAGTTTCGAGACCGTTGCACTCAATAAGTGTCGTAAACCTCACAGTTTGGACTTAATTGCCGAAAAAAATCTAGGCGCCCTGACCGGGATTCGAACCTGGAACCCCCGCACCGGGAGGCCGGCACTCAGACCACTAGCCTACGAGCACTTCTCTGCAGTCCGGATGCCAATGCTGCATCACATGGTGTGTCGAGAACATCGTCGAGAACACGGTTGAGAACACGAGAATTGAGAGCCGCTCTGTTCTTGAATCGAGAACTCATTTTTCTGGGTGCAGGCTCAGTTTTTGCGTGTCAGGCGCAGACGTCCAGGGAAAGAGGGCAGGAACGGAATGATGTGCACTGAAAAATAACAATTATTAGTAAAAGGAACACAACAAAAGAATAATTAATGAGCAAAATAACGTTGCCGAATGTATGTTTTTTTTGTAAATATTTTTTAAGGAATGAAAAACTGGAATAAAGACACACTGGAATAAAATAGAAAAACACAAATAGAAGGAAATAAGAAGAGAAAAATATGAACGATACTTCAGAGTACGGTGTACACGGAGGTGCCGGCGGGCGTCTAACGGCGAGAAGCAGCCTTATCACCACTAGAGGGCGGCGTTTTGAGCTGGCTGGCTCTGTTGCGGCGGCTGCCTCGGTCCATAGGCACATAAATCGGGACAGGCGGCGCGTTCTGGATGGTGTCCGTAGAAATGGAACAGCTGACAGGGCGGCGCTGTAGTAGCTGTTGCATCTGCGGGCTTAGGTGTTGCAATTGTTGTGGAGGCTGTTGCAGCGGAGGCTGTGACAAGATTTGCCGCAGTTGCTGCGGAGGAGCCTGGTTGATGGAGACTAGTGGCGGCGGATCTGGCTTGAACGTGGCCAAGGTGGTCTTGATGGCAGCCGGATGGGCCGGGTGCGGCGTTGGAGTCGGCAGTTCCAGGTCCACGATGGCGTAGGGGGCCAGCGGCGGAGGACGAGGACCCTCGGCACCGGCAGGGGGCGCCGGCTTCGCAAAGGACGCGAAAGCCGAAGCTTCCACAGATGAGGTGGGCCGGGTGGTTCGTCCATACGTGAACTCTGGCGAAGGTGACGGCGGAATCACGCCACAGCAGGCCGAGAAGACCCGGACCGCTGCAGGCGGGCGTGAGGCAGATCCAGGAGCGGCAGTGGCGGCAGGAGCAGGTCGTTGTTCCTCTGCGGGGCGTCCCAGCGGAATCGGATGACGGCGGCTCGGGGGTAGTCTGGGCTCCGGGAAGGAAGGAAGAAGGGGGGCCTGAACTGGAGTGTATTGTGTGGGGACAACCATAGGATTCGGGAAGGGCTCCGGCAGACTGTGCCGAGCAGGTTGAAGGAATGTGTGTTCGAACGGCGAGTAATTACAGTTTGGACAGGCGTGGACAGGTATGTGGGGCACGGTCTCATTGAGGCCGCGCAGAGGGCGCGTACGAGGCACGAGTAGGTATGGCGTTTCGGGCGGCGACCACCGACAGAGAGGACATTGGTACAGGATAGTGAGCTGTGTCACTTTATTATGCGGCGACAAAATATAGTGAAGCCAGTCAATGGCTTGCAACAATAATTGCTGCGTATGGACCACCGACTGTCGGAGGTCCCGGTGGAGCATATGTCGAACGCGGTATGCCGCTGCCAGCATTTTGTAGGCAAGGGCGAAGGCGTTGGGAACGTCCATAACGATAGGCGCTTTAGGGCAGTTGACCGGTGTAGAGAGGGAGAGAGAGATAGAGAGATAGACGAAAGAAAAAGGAAAAGGAGAGGGACGTCAGTAAGAATGGCCAGTCCTTGAAGGCAAAGAAAAGAGAAGAGGAATCAAATTAAAGTGCACTACATGGCGGCAAAATAGGCTTTAAGACCGATATAGGCGTCATGCCTAAGATAGCATCGGCTGATATGGCATTATTAGGGACAATATAAAATCGAACTGGAAGCATAATATTATTGAAGGAAATGGTCAGGGTGCGTACGCCAAGGCAATGAATGCGACCCGAATTTGTTGTTATTGTGGTATACGTGGGTAGAAATGTTTCCACAAATTCCTCACGAATAAATGAGAGCGGACTGGTCACATCAAATCGAGTGAGTAGAGTGGTAGAGTTAAGTGTGAAGGGGACGAGAGAAATAGAGGTGAAGGGAGTCATTTCTGAGGCCAAACAAGGAAACAACAAGAAACAAAAATTTAAAAATGGGCCGGACAAAGTAGAGAATAAATAAATGAAGCGAAGCAGGACAGTACAAGATTAATTTAAAGGTCCTGAGAGTAGATCTACTAGAGAGACGTGCAAACGCGTGTGCTTATTATGTGCACGCAATAAAGCTGCTAAAATATGGAATTGGTTTTTACATAGAGCCTTCCACACTGTGGCTCCAATGCGGACGGATTGTCCCGGCAATGTCGGCAATGTATCCCTTTATAAAGTGATAAAGGGTTTTAAATTTAGAATATAAAAACATACCGTTTGATTACTAAGAGTTATCGGTTCGGTCGGAATTTTGTGATCGTGAAAAAATTGAGAAATAGTAAATAAAGGCTCGCGGTAGTACCGAAGGATTGTTCTGATTTCAGAAAATGTAAAAGTAGCTAATAAAAGATCTGACAAACAGGGGCAATGAAAGTGCGGAGAACGTGAGGAGAGAGAGAGAGCATTAGAAAAAGGAGAGATCTAAGGTGTGCGGCAGGGAGGAGTAGGAGCGAGAAGCGAGAGAGAGATCGAGCGAGAGCGAGAGAGAGGGCGAGAGAGACAAAAAAAATTAGAACAAATGACGCCGATGTACATTTGTATTGTCAGCGTTCTCTAATAATTTGTCCAAATCCGTTACGCCATCAAAAGGGATGGGCTGAGTTAGAGGAGGCTGATCATGGCGTGATCGGAGGCGCGCCGGTTGAAAACGGCGGAAACCAAGCGCCATTTTACAATTATTTACAAGGGCTAACTGTTCCAGATGACAAGGCGAAACCGCAGAACCAATGGGCCCGAGGCATTTGTTGTCATGCGGGCACGGGGTAAGGTCCATGGGTTTCCCCGTGAGTTCCGTGAACAGCACATGAAGGCGCGGAAATCCGGATGAAAAAATTTTGAATTGGGACTCTGGAATGTATTGGCTAAGGGCCACATAGCATTCGAAAGGGAGATCTTCC
>CM049594.1:14975257-14997592 GCA_026979955.1 Megalurothrips usitatus
ACTGCGCTATCGCTCAGCCAAGAAGTTAATTATTGGTTAGTGTGATGCGAAAGTAATGCCGCGCGGATTCGCCAGGTTCGACCGGATCTCGGCGACCCTGCGGACAGCCCGGGCTGGTACGACACATGTCAAATCACAGGCGCGTATCACCGGACTTTGTAAGACTAACGTCGGCCTGGCTCTGGACGTGTAATCGAGACACTATTTCTCTAGGCGAGGGAATGAGCCAGAGGGCTACACCGTTGAAAAACGACGTTCTGCTCATAAAACTCCGGTTTTAAGACGTGTTTGGAAATACCGAAAATACCTTGAACATTTGCGCCAAAAAGTTTGTTCGAAATTACCAGCCATCTTTTGCAATGCGAACATCATACGTACTTTATACACAAGAGAGGCTCCCGAGCCTTCCCTCTCCTTACAACTAACGGTCTGCTGCGCGTGGACAGTTTCAGGTCACAAGGCGACGAGTGCGGCGGTCGCGGCGTCGTTAATAACAGATTGTGTCTCGCAGAGGCAGGCCACGTGCATAATTACCGACGGCGGCTCGCACACGAAGCCGCTTCCCGTGCGTCCTTTGTCCGGGAGTGGTAAGAGTGACTGGGTGGTCATAGCGGTGGTATCATAGTGACAATTTGGATGTAAGCTTGCGGACCTTGTTATCGGCTTGCATACTTCAGATCGAAACTCTGGCACTTGATAACAACCACGACCTCTTCATTCTGATCTTTTAATCAGACCATAATTTGCTGAAGATGTGGACCTGTCTGTCACCGTCTCGTGTTCAAATAACATCCACTCATCTCGCTCACAATATCGTAGTTCCCAAATGCATCCATGCATCCGGGTATCCCGCTACCGTTCGACAGAACCGTCCAAAATTCATCCGCACCATCCCACAGTGGGGCGTAGCCCTGTAAAGTCGGAAAAAAAATCAGGACTGCTCTATTTACCTTCAGAAGGGTTCATACATCTGTCAGGAATTGTGGCAGGAAAAGGTCAAAATGCATTGCGCTTCTTCTGGTGTGCACGGATTGTTTGTTTTTTTCTAGTTATTGAACGGCAGTCTGTAGTGAACACTGTTAACCTGTAAAGTAGCCCGGTGCGCCAAAGTCAGGCCTGGGCCCGGCTCCTCTGATTGTCGAGCTTTTCAGCACATCTTGGGCACGCCTGGGT
The DNA here is from genome assembly GCA_026979955.1 of Megalurothrips usitatus. Classification (NCBI taxonomy): domain Eukaryota; kingdom Metazoa; phylum Arthropoda; class Insecta; order Thysanoptera; family Thripidae; genus Megalurothrips; species Megalurothrips usitatus. The sequence goes on from CM049594.1 coordinate 14,976,431, forward strand.
GTAGGCAAAATGCGCGACATATCCCCCCCCCCCCCCCCCCCCCCTAAATCAGAGACTTCCTACGCCACTGCTGATGAGTTACTTTAAACGGCCATGTTTGAGTGAAACGAAGTTGAGTCTTGTTGCGGTGGTCGGTCCGAGGGGAGGGGGTAAGCAGGTGACGTCACGGGGCCGAGCCCTGCCCCCCGGCCGTGCACTGCCGTTTCCACCCACTGCTGTCGACAACCACGTGGCTTTCGCGTTGCTTTGTTTCTCGGCTAGAAGTAAAGCAGCACAACTGCACCATATGTAACCAAGTTGGAAGCCGTAAAAAAATTCACGCCCCAGAAACAGCGCCCTCCCTCTTGCGTAAATTGAATTATTATCTCGGCTACAAACAACCATTCCTGTTCCGCCGTGTCCTGGTTGCGTAGAGCCTGTTTATCGGCAACTAGGACAGGGCGAAACAGAAATGGTTGTTTGTAAAAGATAATTTTCTTTTAACTTCCGATAATTTTAATACAATGTTTGCTCATTACAACTGTGTTAATCAAATATATCATTCAACTCGTATGTACTATTTGGAGCTGAGCCGTTAGCATAAAATTAGTATTTGGTATAACGAAAGCCATAGCTGACAGTGACTTCAAATCTACAGTGGAAGGAACATTAAGTGGACTAATAACATATTGATTTGGCACGCTATTCACAGAACAAGAAGAAAAATAGACTTTCATAGCTCAGTTAAGAGAACGTGACATCAAAATTGTACTATGTGAAAATTAAATTTTTAACATGACTTACAAAATTGTGTGAACAATGTACAAACTGAAGAGGACGAATTGGTAAGCACGTTCCATTTATTTTTTATCATAAATATAAATTCATTCAATTCATTGAACTAAGATACATCTACGATACATAGATACATATAAGCAGTTTTAAGCAATATATAAATAATTATATAAATTTATATGCATTGTGTAACTGAATAATACACCAAGGTGAGTACTACATTAAATACCGTGAATGCAGACTTCCCCGATCGGCAAATTGCTGACACCAGCTTAACACCGGGCTAACACAGGAATTAACGTTTTAACACGGCGTGTTGGCATGATTGTCTCACTATTATTACCTTCGTGTCTGACACCATGCTAACACCGCGGGTTAGCGTTAACACGGCGTGTTAGCATGGTGCGGGCCGCGCCGGGCGAGCCCTCGGCTAGCGCACGGAGTAGCTCCGTCGTGTCCGCAGCCGTGCTAGCGCGCGGGGTACCTCCGCCGTGTCAGTACTCGTCGCCCGCTCGTGGTGTGTACGCAGCAGCCGCACGGCCTGCACGTCTCGGGGTCGACGTGTCGGGTGCAGTGCGGTGTTCCGCTCGTGGTGTGTACGCAGGAGCCGCACGGCCTGCCCGTCTCGGTGTCGACGTGTCGGGTGCAGTGCGGTGTTCCACTCGGAATGGAAGAACCGTGTCAATACCCCTCGCATCGCCTGTGCCCGCACCGTGCACTCGCTCCCCGTCTGCACACCGTGCCGGCGCGAGGTTATCTCGATGTGACGACAACGTGTCAATACCCCGTGCAGTGGCCGTGCAGACCCCCGGTGTTTGAATCTCGGTAATGTGTGGGATTCCGGGTAGGGAAAGTACAGTGAACGTTGTTTTTGTATATAGTCAGTCATTTAATAAGACAAATTAAAAATCATGCGGTATACATGAAAATACAAAATCATTATACAAGAACTACCAAAAAACTAACAATTAAAAACAGAATATGATGAGGAACAACGGCGACATACTACTACTAATGCTAATATACTGCAATAAAAATTAAAGATATTTATTTGCATAGAAAACAGTGGCAATAAATTTACTAAATATAACACAATACCACGATAAACTATCATACAATACAAACGGAAAAACAGATAATGGCTAGTACATGTGAGTACAAATGCAACTGAACAATGGTAACTACATGGAGAGGGAGGACCCCGTGGACACGATACAAATACAAAAGACAAAAGACAAAAATACCGAAATAATACAAGAAATAGGGAAAAGGGACAAATGGTCTGAAATGTACATTCATCATAAATATTATACAAATATATCTACACTACGACAGGACCTCGAGGGCACCGGTAATGATGGCCAATTTCTCGGTGACAGCAAAGGAGACTCAATATATATGTAAAATATCAGGTTCTGCCCATTAATAGACTTTAAGTGGTGGTTAATAAAGACATCAAGCTTCATTGGCTTAGACTCATTCCGGAGTACCCTTTTTTTTTAAATCACAGAAGTCACCCTCCATGGCTGCCGTATGTGCCACTTTATTGGGGGATCCAAACGGCTTCACCATTACGGCTGACCAGTGGATAAAGGAGGCAGACTCTTCAAGTATTTTCTTGGCAAATTGAGGATTGTAATAAGCATTGATTGCAGGCCCTTTTGTTGCGGATCTCCTAGAGGCCTCTTCATTCACATCCTGCAGCCACTTCTTGATGGTCGATGGCTCTTCATCTTCCTGGGTGCTGTCATCCAAGTCGGAATCAGCCACATCATGAGCAGACTCTGAAAACAGTTTTTCACTTTCCGAGTCTCCACTGACTTCATTAATAAGACATCTCAAGGCTTCCTCTGCCGGAACATTGACACCATTGATTTGACCGGATGTGGCAGCTAGCGCAACGGTCACAATGTTCAGCAGCTTGCTACGAAACTCCTCGAGAGACTCCGCCAGGACCAACAGACCTGTGAACCTCAGGTAGTGATCTTTGAGGACACTGTTCGAAACAGTCTTCCACAGCTTCCATTTACTCACATTGCCAATAAAGTGGATGAAGTCTAGCCGAACAAAGCACAATGGGAGTTTGTCATCCTCCTGCCTTAAGAACTTAAAACACTTTTCCCTGTACACACTGGTGCTCCTGCATTCAGCGAACTTTCTTGAAAGAGCACTGAGCAGCGCAGGGGAACCATCGCACACTACCTCATCAGGAGGGAGAGCACCCCTGCGCTGCCAGTCTTCGATCCAATGGCCAATGGTCACCGTGTCATGCTTCTCAGAAACCATCTGGGACAGCTGGGCGGTTCCTTTTTCACTACTTGCTACAAACTCATACAGCAAAATCTGCCCGGACAGCCCATGGACAAGGGTGAGCCTTCTGCAGTATGGGCCTGTGGCATCCAGCTGCACCACATACCACCCTTGTTTTTTCAGAGTGTTGTTGAGAAGGAGCTGCCCTGGTGTGACATAAATCACCTTGACTGGATCATCACCAATGTCATGAATCGATCCCAAGTGCAGATTAGGATCGTGCTTCATTGTCTTGATCCTCTCCATGACATCTCGAGACTTAGAAAGATTTAAAGCCCCCTCTCTCGCCTCCTGCTTTACCTTTCTGTACACTTCAGGATTGTACAGTAGCGGTGGCTGTATCTTTCCAGGCCTTGACATGAGCGACGAGGCCTAATGCCGCCTGTAAACGGCAGACGACTGGTCACCCATTTCGCGGGAGACTCGCTGCCGCTCAGTACCGGCACACCGCCTCTTCTTGGTGTGTTGTCTGTCCTTCCTGGTATCCTCAGTCTCAACAAGGAGAGTAACAGACTCATCTGGCAGTGGCTCTTGCAGGATCCTCCCCTCTAGCCCAGCACCACAGTCCGTGCACTTCGCTTGCATAGTGACGTAATTTTGGGCTAAGTCTGGGGTCTTGGCGACTCTGCCCCCGCTCTTGAAAGCATAAGCACAAGGTAGTTCATGCTGCTGCCAGATGAGCCTGCTTATCACATTAGTCCATTGAAGTTTGGGCAGAACCAGTACATCTCGCTTTCCAGAGGCTCGGTCACTCCTCTTGTAAACTTTCTCTTGGGGTGCAAGATTCTTCCATTCCGAAGGAGGGATGATGACCTTGAAAGTTCTTCTTGGGTACACCACCCTCTGCCCGTCGTCCTCATATTCAGCTGCCTCTCCCCCAGAACTCTCCCGATCTTCCTCTGATGACAATGATGACGCAGACGACTCGGGGGGAATGTCGAGGTACATGGGAGCCCGATGCTCTGCAGCAACATTCCACCTGTTCTCCCTCACCACCTGATAAATATATTTCGGCTGCATGTCGCCCTCCATAGCATCACTGATGATTCGCCAGATACCATGGCTTGGTGGCAGCACCACCCCGCCATCATTCCAGACTTGACACCCTAGCCAGGAAAGGACGTGGCCCAGGCGGCCGGCGTAGACGTTCTTCCCAGTTTTAGCCGGCATCTGAAATCACAAGAAACAAATGCTGTTATAGCAAGTGATGCACTGATAATGAGTATTTTAAGTAAGCAAGCCTGCAACGCACCAGCTCTGTCTCTTAACGTCTCAGCCAAAAGCATAACACAGAGTGGGATTGCCTACAAACTTGAACATGTCAGGCATTCTTTCGCAATACACCGGACAGCCCAGAACGATGGGTCTCATACTGGGCTGGGAAGGGGTTTAAATCAATGAGACACCCAAAGGATCCCCACACCCAAGGAAATATTTTAAAAATTTTTTTGCTACATTAGGCAATACATCCATACCAGCATTGAATTATCTGAAAAACTATCTCAGTACCAGTTCATTGTACTGACCCAACTGAAAGTTTTTTATACTCTTATCATCCTGATTCTTTTGATCTAAAGGAAAACTTTTGAGATAATATTTGGGTTACTTTATTTGGACACTCGTGAATTTAAGAAATTTTGGCATATCTTCAATTTTCCAAAAATAACTCATATGTGAAGAAATTCCAAAAAAATTCAGGAAGTACCCTACTAGTGTCTCATCGTCCACAACAAGTTTCACAAAATGCCCGGCACTCTAACTATGGATCGGGTCATACTAAAGTTTGACTTGAACTTTTAGTCTGACCCACATTCTCGTGGTTTTCTCTTAACATTAACACACCCAAACCCAAGACGGGAACATACAGACAGAGACTTACCATGAAGAGGAAAAGCTTTGCCACGTCGTGGCAGAACCAAAAACTTCAGCCGGAACCTCACACCACCAGGGTGCTCAACTGGTGGCTGAAACCGACCTGCGCAAGAACAAAATCAGAACACATTAAGCACAACTCAGAACATTGCAGAACAACCCCTGCCGACTTCTAAAGCACCACGAAAGCAAGAGGAATTCAAGCGTGAATATAGCAGAACCCAGTTGCAGTTTTAAAAAAAGAAACAAATGCACATGTGTGCAGGTCAGTTATAAAAATTGACAACATTAGCTGTTATGTAATAACAGTAATTGCATTAATACAGGAGTTGTTGCATAAAAGAATAACACAAACAACATGAATACTTGCAGGCAGACACAGCCCCACGTAAACCATCAAATGGTAGGGTAGGTCTTCCACCCAGGGAATCTGGATCTTACATTTTGACAATACTCATCGGTGCTCATATCAAAATTGTTCCTAATAATTAGGGGGTAAACCCCAGCCATTTCGTAAACTTTTCGTTGTACGGCATCGGCGTCCACAATAAACATCTCTAAAATTAAAATGTGACGCCAGAGGCTACCATCCACAGCTACTTTCCGCACTCTGGTAGACACTGCGGACATGGCCACCAAGTCCTTTACCTCCAGCCGAACGAGGACCAGAAGTAGTAGTTCATCAGGTAGACTGTCCAAAGGGGATGACACTGCCGCAGCAGCCGACTGCATTGCAGACTTGCTCCTAGAAAAACAATCAACAAATAAATACATAAGCAAAGTTCTAACCATCCAGAAAAACAATTTATTAGCACGTGTTTGGGCAAGAGCAGTTACCCGTGCAAATAATTATTTATCTGGACATAATTATACAAGTTGACGGAATCTCAAAACAAAAGAGAGTCCCGCTCCTGATACCCTACTTCAAAACTAACGCTTCACCAAAACATAAAAATTCTGTACTGAATGGAGCAAACATGACAATTTCCCACAAACAATTGATTTGTCATTGAACATTATATGGTGAGCTTCAATTTACCGCAGCTTTCCTTACTTTCAATACACCACGTAAGACACTTGACATAGCCATGGTTCACTGAACTGCAGAATTGAAGATCATTCTATAAGGGACAATTTCTGTATTGAGTTCTGATAAATCAGAATGCAAAACAAGACACTAATCATTAGCCATATTCAGCAAAATACAGAGGCATTCTGTAACTTTTAACTGAATACATATGAACTGCGGGACACGAAGTAAACAAACCAAAAACAAACGAGTTCGAAAACGCAATAGACCACTCGTAATGTATGAACAAAATCTTACCATACACCAACACAATATTGCAAGAAGCGAACTAATCAACAGAATCTGGTGTGCATGCTCTCGGAATACAAGAGTACCCTAGAACACATTAGCGCACAACTCAAGCAGTTGCATACAAAATTCAATAAAATAATGCATACAAATTCTTTTGAAATCAGGCATAAAATTCTACTTAGGAATTCCGTCTTTTTCCTTACCTAAGCCAGGTACTACAATAAAATCCCAATTCAGGACTCCAAGGACTCTAGGGACTCCAGGGACTCCAGGGACTCCAGGGACTCTACACCTAGGGCCACCGCGGCACTCCACCTGTACAGACAGGACAATTAGCACATGTTTGGGCTTCGGGGGAAGAGAACAAAGATCCTCGGCGTGCAAACCGGCAAGCTTCCTGCCAAATCAGCCGCCGCCGCCCGTTAGTGTTTCCAATCGGTCCGGCGAGCCGAGAGCGCTCTGACCGGCTGCGTGCGAAACCTTGACCGAATCTTGACCCAGCGTATGTCCGACGCTGGTCGGTCAACGCTCGGTCAACGTTTCGCACGCAGCTCGGTCAAGACGCGCCCGATTGGAAACACTACCGCCCGTTGCTGCTGCGACGGCTGAGGCGACAGCATGCCATGACAATGAGCCGGACTTTTCCGGCAGTACTTTCCTAGTGTCCCCTCACCCCACCATCATTCCTGATGAAGAGGTACTTTGGATACTTTCGACGGAAAGCGGAAAGCCAGGCCCACACGCAACGTCTCTGGATAAGCTAGTCGCAAAGTGAGCCGTCACCCATCACGTCCCTGTTTGTGGCTACAACTTTGTGGGCCACAAACCAACTCCCCAAATTCAGCTTAATCCGGACCGACTCTCGACGGCAACACGTCGCCGAATACTCGTCCAAAAATACCCACAGCGGTCCACAAACCCTAGGGGCTGTCCACAACTGTTGGGGACCGTCAACAAACGTCGGGGACCGTCCACAAATAGTCGTACCCATCCACAGAGACTCGGGGCTGTCCACAAATGTTGGGGACCGTCCACAAACGTCGGGGACCGTCTACAAATGGTCGTACCCATCCACAATGACTCGAGGCTGTCCACAAATGTTGGGGACCGTCCACAAATGTTGGGGACCGTCCACAAATGGTCGTACCCATCCACAAAGACTCAGGGCTGTCCACAACTGTTGGGGACCGTCAACAAATGGTCGTACCCATCCACAAAGACTCAGGGCCGTCCACAACTGTTGGGGACCGTCCACAAACGTCGGGGACCGTCCACAAATGGTCGTACCCATCCACAAAGACTCAGGGCTGTCCACAACTAATGGGAACCGTCCACAAACGTCGGGGACCGTCCGAAAATGGTCGTACCCATCCACAAAGACTCGGGGCTGTCCACAAATGTTGGGGACCGTCCACAAACGTCGGGGAACGTCCACAAATGGTCGTACCCATCCAAAAAGACTCAGGGCTGTTCACAACTGTTGGAGACCGTCCACAAAGTACCAGGACCATCCACAAATGGTCATAACCGTCCACAAATGTTGGCAGCCGTCCACAACTGTTGGGAACCGTCCGCAAATGTTGGAAACCGTCCACATAGTATCAGAACCATCCAGAAATGGTCATACCCGTCCACAAATGTTGGCAGCCGTCCACAACTGTTGGAAACCGTCCACAAATGTTGGGAACCGTCCACAACGTATCAGCACCACCCACAAATGGTCATACCCGTCCACAAATGTTGGCAGCCGTCCACAACTGTTGGGAACCTTCCACAAATATTGGGAACCGTCCACAAAGTATCAGGACCATCCACAAATGGTCATACCCGTCCACAAATGTTGGGGACCGTCCACAAATGGTCGTACCCATCCACAAAGACTCAGGGCTGTCCACAACTGTTGGGGACCGTCCACAAATGGTCGTACCTATCCACAAAGACTCAGGGCTGTCCACATATGTTGGAGACCGTCCACAAACGACGAGGACCGTCCACAAATGGTCGTACCCATCCACAAAGACTCGGGGCTGTCCACAAATGTTGGGAACCGTCCACATAGTATCAGAACCATCCACAAATGGTCATACCCGTCCACAAATGTTGGCAGCCGTCCACAACTGTTGGGAACCGTCCACAAATGTTGGGAACTGTCCACAAAGTATCAGGACCATCCACAAATGGTCATACCCGTCCACAAATGTTGGGGACCGTCCACAAAAGGTCGTACCCATTCACAAAGACTCAGGGCTGTCCACAACTGTTGGGGACCGTCCACAAATGGTCGTACCTATCCACAAAGACTCAGGGCTGTCCACATATGTTGGGGACCGTCCACAAACGACGAGGACCGTCCACAAATGGTCGTACCCATCCACAAAGACTCGGGGCAGTCCACAAATGTTGGGGACCGTCCACAAACGTCGAGGACCGTCCACAAATGGTCGTACCCATCCACAAAGACTCGGGGCTGTCCACAAATGTTGGGGACCGTCCACAAACGTCGTGGACCGTCCACAAATGGTCGTACCCATCCACAAAGACTTAGGGCCGCCCACAACTGTTGGGGACCGTCCACAAATGTTGGAAACCGTCCACAAAGTATAAGGACCATCCACAAATGGTCATACCCGTCCACAAATGTTGGCAGCCGTCCACAACTGTTGGGAACCGTCCACAAATGTTGGGAACCGTCCACAATGTATCAGCACCATCCACAAATGGTCATACCGGTCCACAAATGTTGGCAGCCGTCCACAACTGTTGGGAACCTTCCACAAATGTTGGGAACTGTCCACAAAGTATCAGGACCATCCACAAATGGTCATACTCATCCACAACGACTCAGGGCTGTCCACAAATGTTAGGGACCGTCCACAAATGTTGGAGACCGTCCACAAAGTATCAGGAGCACCCACAAATGGTCATACCCGTCCACAAATGTTGGCAGCCGTCCACAACTGTTAGGAACCGTCCACAAATGTTAGGAACCGTCCACAAAGTATCAGGACCATCCACAAATGGTCATTCTCGTCCACAAATGATGGCAGCCGTCCACAACTGTTGGGAACCGTCTACAAATGTTGGGAACCGTCTACAAAGTATCAGGACCATTTACAAATGGTCATATCCGTCCACAAATGTTGGCAGCCGTCCACAACTGTTGGGAACCGTCCACAAAGTACCAGGAGCACCCACAAATGGGTATACCCGTCCACAACTGTTGTGGACCGCCCACAAATGTTGGGGACCGTCCAAAAATAGTTATACCTGTCCACAAATGTTGGCAGCTGTCCGCAACTGTTGGGAACCGTCCACAAAGTATCAGGAGCATCCACAAATGGTCATACCCGTCCACAAATGTTAGCAGCCGTCCAAAACTGTGCCTGTCCACAAATGGTCGTACCCATCCACAAAGACTCAGGGCTGTCCACAAATGTTGGGGACCGTCCACAAATGTTGGGGACCGTCCACAATTGTTGGGGACCGTCCACAAATGTTGGGAACCGTTTACAAATGTTCGTACCCATCCACAAAGACTCGGGGCTGTCTACAAATGTTGGGGACCGTCCACAAATGGTCGTACCCATCCACAAAGACTCGGGGCTGTCCACAAATGTTAAGGACCGTCTACAAATGTTGGGGACCGTCCACAAATGGTCGTACCCATCCACAAAGACTCAGGGCTGTCCACAACTGTTCGGGACTGTCCACAAATGTTGGGGACTGTCCACAAATGGTTGTACCCATCCACAAAGACTCGGGGCTGTCCACAAATGTTGGGGACCGTCCACAAATGGTCGTACCCATCCACAAAGACTCGCGGCTGCCCACAAATGTTGGGGACCGTCCACATATGGTCGTACCCATCCACAAAGACTCAGGGCTGTCTACAAATGTTGGGGACCGTTCACAACTGTTAGGGACCGTAAACAGCTTTTGGGAACCGTCCACAAGGTACCAGGACCATCCACAAATGGTCACACCCGTTCACAAATGTTGGCAGCCGTCCACAACTGTTGTGGACCGCCCACAAATGTTGGGGAATGTCCAAAAATAGTTATACCTGTCCACAAATGTTGGCAGCCGTCCGCAACTGCTGGGAACCGTCCACAAAGTACCAGGACCATCCACAAATGGTCGTACCCGTCCACAAATGTTGTCAGCCGTCCACAAATGTTGGGAACCGTCCACAAAGTATTAGGACCATCCACAAATGGTCATACCCGTCCACAAATGTTGGCAGCCGTCTACAACTGTTGGGAACCGTCAACAAATGTTGGGGACTGTCCACAAATGGTCGTACCCATCCACAAAGTCTCGGGGCTGTCCACAAATGTTGGGAACCGTCCACAAAGTACCAGGAGCATCGACAAATGTTCATACCCGTTCACAAATGGTCACACCCGTCCACAACTGTTTGGAAGTGTCCACAAAACTCTGGGCCATCTACACATGGTCGGTGATTTCTACAAACCTGCATTGCTGCCTGGAAAGGTTGTAGTGTACACTGGAATATTCTGTGTTGTGTACAGTGGAATTGTTTTTGCGATTTTTAAAGTTCTGAGGGCTGCTGCTTCTGACTACTGCTGTTTTGCATGAATGCTGGGGCAGTGTGGCCCGCTGGGTGTGTGTATCAGAGTTACAGACCATGTTACGTCTGAGGGACGGGTAGGCATGAGTGTATTTTGCTTCTGAAGGGAAAGGGGCCGTGGTGAAACACACATCTTATTATATGGTTTTTATTTATATCCAGCAATCATCATTGGTAAGAAGCTAATCACGGAAATCCATTTTATACCGTAGGGGTGAGTATCATCATGGTATGCTGGAAGTGGACGAATAAAGTAATACAGTGCATGTTATGCGAAAACATGCGAATAAATTAACAATATATGCGTTACATGGTAACTATGTTGAATATATGAAAAGTACATGGATTACATCGAAAATATGGAGCATATAGAAGTTATATTTGAATATATAGATGCATATTATTATATATGAAACATATTTGAAAGATTTACGGAATATATGAAGTACACGAAGCACACACAGATATTCTGAAACGTTATACAAGGAATAAAGGGGATTCAAATAATATATGGAATATATGTGTAATTACATGTGACGCTTACAATGCCTTGAGTGCGTACTATGCAATATATATACAAATACAAATAATACATTGAATATGGGATATTAGTGGAATAAACAAAGGTCACGTAATACCTTTTCCATTTGCAATTAATCCTAAGTAATGCATGGATTACAAATATAATATGAAATACACGTATTGTATATACACGCAATTAACAACTGTTGTACGCATTTTCACTGGAAATGCAAAGGAATACAACACATGTGTAATGTATGTAGTATATCAGTGAGATGTATAAAATACTCGTAACCCGTTCACAATATGTCATGCAGCAGTACATGTAGTATACGTAATTCTTGTATGGCAAAAGTAATACACAATGTACAGGTTGGTACAAAGTTGTCCAAGTTTTACCAGTGATACGAAGTAATAAGGACAATGGCAAGTAATACAACTAATACGTGGAATGGTTATTGAATATAAGTGGAATACCTGAATTCCATAAAGTACAAGACCTGAATTTGAAGTATTACACGAGTGCCAAAAAAGTGGATGATACAGAGTTTCGTAATCAACAAATGATAGATAATGTTGGGGAGGGGGGGGGGGCATATACACGGCGACTTAGGGCGAAGTGTGAAGTGCAGTCGCGCTGGATGGATCCGCTGATGGAAGAATGAGTGCTGTCTGTGGAAGAGTGCGCCTGCATGTAAATCAACGAGGTTCCTGGAAAAAAGGAAACGTTCTAACATTAGTCTTAGTTTACATGTTGCCATCAATATGTACTTAATAAGAGGAAAAATCAACCGTTCATTTGTGACGTACTGGACAAGGTTGAAATTTTCTAGCGAGGCGCTGAACGCGCTTCACCCTAACGAATCATGAAAGCACAGCAACGCGTAATGCGGACGGGAAACATGCACCCACGGTTTAGGCGCGTTACTGCAATAACTGGAATAAAGTTGAAAGCAAAATATATCAGCACTTGACTAATCATATTTGAAATACATAAGGTAAAAAATTCAGCATGATAAATTACCTTGTTAAATGTCTATGTCTGCAACTGGTTATGCATCCAATTTAAATGTCTCAACTGGTTTTTTTGAAAATATTGCCAAGTTGTGAAATGATGTTGATTATTTATTATCAATTGTTAAGGTCGTGGTTGCCTCCTTTACATCGTCTTCTCATGCGTTTTTGTGGACGCCGTATCACTGATCAATTGCAGTGCACGGATTAGGAATTGCGTATTTTTTGAATGTGCTTATATTATGAACTACTGCGCGGGATTGGTTTCAACTCTTTCCTTCCGCAAATCGCAGATGTCGCAGACAAATTTGTAATCGTCCGCCATGTAGACTTCTGGATGAATTTCTTTCAGCTTCCAGCTGCACCGGGTGTGGATCCAACGATAGCATGTATCACAAGATATCATTGTCGCGAACATGGTATGGTATTGATCATGGCCACATTTTAGACAAAGCGGCTTCATATTGACTGCATTTTGCAAAAGATTGCTTGCCGTACTTAATCTGAATTCGTCAGGGTTGAAAGACTCAGTTGAAATCTTGTCATTCAATAGAAGCGTAGCGTACTGGATGACATACAAACCGCAGTTACTCGTGTCGCTCTCTTTTTGCGTTGGCCAATCTTCAGAAGGTGGTCCAATGCACTGCCAGGAGTCGGTATTTATACGTTCAAATCCAGCAGCTCCTCTGTTTTCTAAAAATTTGATGAACTTAGCCATCATCTTCTTATCTACTCCCGGATTGTACGGATCCAAATCCATAAATGCCTTTCCTGGGACGTCCACGAACACCAGTCTCCAGTGATTCATGTTCTGGAGGTATGGCATGACAATACGTTTGTTACTTAATGTGATGCCATGTCCTCGAAGGCAGCGAAAAAGACATAATTCAATGTGGCCGTTATTTGGCACGCCAGGCATGCGTTCCAATAATAAAATTGGCATGCAGCATTTGCATACGATTAGATAACTACACAATTCTGCCAGTTGAGTTCAACATAGATGATCAGGAAATGCTTGTCACATACGCTTTGACGCCCAACAACAAAGTGTCGTTCCTGCACAATATGGCATTAGCTGGAGACATGGTGCGTTTTGCACCAACTTCTTGTGAACCACCTTGCATGTAGACCTTTTCAAATGTTATGAAGAAATACGATTTGGCAGTAAATGCAATTCAAATTGGGTGCAGAATATAATGCGCAAACTTACTTGTGGCCATGGTCGACTAAATATATGCAAGGTTTGGCAAGGAGGTATTTTTTTTTTGTTCCCGGTTGGCAGTATGGAGGACAATGGCAGCAGTACAATGTTTACTACACTGATGCGTTTACATTAGAAACGTTTGGTCGCACATTGCAGGTTCTTGACGATTGCACGGATTGTTGGGAGTAACAAACACATTGTGCTATGTAATCTTATTTTAACAATATTTATTTGATCGTGCTGATAAAATGTGTTACATGTATTTCATACATTCAACATATCTTTTATATAACTTTCATGTGTATTCCATATATATTCCATACATTCCATGTTTTGCATCGTGTATTCCTTTGTATTTGCATACCATGTAATAGTGTATTCCTTTGTATTACTTCTATTCCCTGGACTGATTTGTTTGTATAAGACGTTAAGCTTTCCGACCGTGCGAAATTAAAAGGAAATATATAATTACCTTCTCATCCATACAGATTCTTAGTGATAAATAAAATCCATGTTATCGATTATGTGTTCTTTAACGGTCCCTTCCCAGAGACAATTAACTTGAGACAATATTTCAACGTAGAAATTATTCAAACACGCAAACCCGTTCCTCATACGCAGCGGGTTTATAATACTACCCCACACACAGTGCGTCACAGACAGCACCAGTATCCATGCAGTACTTTGTGGACGGTTCCCAACAGTTGTGGACAGCCCCGAGACTTTGTGGATAGGTACGACCATTTGTGGACGGTCCCCAACATTTGTGGACAGTTCCCAACAGTTGTGGACAGCTGCCAACATTTGTGGACGGGTATCGCGGCCATAGGCGTCGGGGAGGGCACTAAAATCCAATAAAAATAACCGTACTCATCAGAAACAAACCCCTTGCTAATTGCTATTCACCCTTCTCCGGAACGCTCAGAAGAAGATCGTGGCAAAAGAAAGACCAAGCGAAAGAAAGATCGAGAGAGAGACAGAGAGACCACCACAAAACATGTCAGTTCAGGCAGGTCAGGAGAACTGAGAGGTACCCGATCAAAACAGTTCTTCAACCTTGTTGACTTACACAACACATCATAAAAAGAAAAAAAAAGGCAAAATCCCTCTCGCACCCATTTTTTTTCTCTTCTTTTTTTCTTTCATGATGAGTCAACTAAACCAAAGGGGAATCAAAAACGAAATATACCACAAAAAAGTCATGACAAGAGATTGCTAAATGCGCGGTCTTACCAGACGCGCGCAATGGAGTCACCTGCGCCAGCCATGGCAAAGCTGCGGGAGAGTGACCCCTACGACCCTTGGTGCGGGTCATAGCTGCAGCGAGTCTCCGGACCCTATCTTAGGATAACGCGCGCTAGCATAAGTTAGAATAGGCCTTAGACTAGATTTCATTCATTCCAACTTCCACTCACCTTTTCTTTCCTCCTTTCTTGTCTTTTATTGCCCTCTGGCTTTCCTTTCACAATATTTGGCCGCAGAAGCAGTGCATGAGCTTTCTCCCTTGGTACCCTGTTGTGCACTCCCCGAGCAGCTGCAGATCCTCAACCGGGCCCAGACACCCCGCCCGCGTGACCCCGCGTGACGCCGCCCGACCACCTCGGCGATCCGCCAGGCACATCTTGCTTGGTCACCCACCGGTCCCGAGCCCACCGTCGTGCCCAAACTCTTGTCACGCGCGGGCACGCAGCGCACGCTGCCATGGGACAGCACCCCTGGTCGACCCGCCACCCAGCGCCCATGCTCCTAGAGCATAGGCCACCCATCAGTGGGCAAAAGAGCCCGGATTAGCGATCGAAATTCATAGCTCGCCCATTACAAGACCGAAATGCACGAAAGTTTGCTGTCTGCGTCCTGATACTATACTCTTAATTTTTCAATTCATAGAACACCCTGGAACACCATGGAACACCATTGAACACCCCGCATTTAAAAGAACTCCACCGTGTAGGGTGTCGATTCCGGGTTATTCGTGTCCGTTAAGTACGATTCTGGATTGAAATTATTGTTAAATGTTCCAGAACACCCTGGAACACCCCGGAACGCCCTACGGAACATCCCGATAGGCTCGGATATGATTTTACATAGTGTAAGGTGTCAATTATGGGGTTTCCGAGTTCGGCGAGTTCGATTTTGGACAGCAATTGGAGGTAGATTGTCATGGATAACTATGGAACACCATTGAAGACCATTGAACACCCCGAATTTAAAAGTTCAAGCCGCTTGATTTGCTTCATGTTGACGGTCACAAACTCTTCGCGCCACAACAAACAGGCGTTGCTGTCGCGGACCAGCTGCTGCTCGTCTCCTCACGCAGCGCGTCACTCCACCAGTGCGCAAAGCGCCCGCGCTGCGAACGTTCACCGCAACTGCAGAGACGCCTCGCCTCGACCGAAGGCGTCTTCTCGCTGCCCTATAAAGGGCCCTTCGCCCTCTTGCCCCAAAAGCCCACCTCCGAAAAAACCTCTTCCCAAAAATACAGGTATATCTAGTCACCCCACTCGAACCAAGTCGTGTAAAACCACAAATTAAAACAAAACAACATTAATTTTTGTGTTGATCAAGGTCAGGTGGTGTTAAATTGCATCGAAATAAATGTTCTACCATCGTTTTGTCCCTATTGTTGGGGTACATAGGCGTATGTGTTTCATTGACCCCATTTATCGTGCTTTTCGCCGTTTTTGCCCCTTTTTTTTACCATAAATGACAACCGTACTCGTATTCGCGCAAAAACGCGCAGCCGATCTCTTCAGAATACCTCGCCTGATGTGTCAAGGTTTCCAAAAATATATATATCTCCACCCTACCTCACCCCACTCGAACCAAATGGCGCCCGATGGCACAGTGGGCAAAAGAGCCCGCATTAGCGGTCGAAATACCCCTGAGAATATTTTTTTTATAAATCGCTTCAAAAACGATACAGTGTGCTTCGCAACAATACTGTGGCCCCAGAAAAAATAAAAAAAAATAATCAAAGACCTGTGAACACGAGTTTTCATCGATAAACCGGGGTTAAACAGTGCTTTTTTGATGAAATTTGAAGTTTTTTCGAATTTTGGTTCGAGTGGGGTGAGGTAGGGTGGAGATATATATATTTTTGGAAACCTTGACAGAATTTTCAACTTAAATCTGCCAAACGGAGCCTTCAGCCTGTCCCCCGTCACTGTTGGTACCACAAACAACACACACACTAGGTACACTCCACATGCATCCGACATTCATTGCAATTTTCACCATACACTGCATAAATAAAGTTACCAACCTTCACCACTTCCCTACAGACAGTCATACATGAGTCATGTTAGCAATGAGGCACGTTAGAGACGGGAGGTCCCGCTTTTTCATCATGAGTCATGTTAGCACTGACAGTACAGTACACTAACCCATATTACACCTGGTCATTCCCTCTCACGCGAGAAGACCCACTTTGCGTGTGGATCAGAGGGAAGGCCACACACACACACAGACTATATAACGTGATGCACTCCGTGCTCGCGGCAGACACTAACACGGACCGACAACGAGCTACACCGTCACTCTGCCCGACGAACCACCGATCAAGAGTGAGTGCCAACAGTGATATTGAGGGAGACAGGCTATGTACTGTGTCTCTGCTGCCAATAAACCTCTTCCTCTTTCGTCACCGGCCTACAAGTCTAGTCAATCCTTCTGTCTGATTCCATAACCATACCGAACGACACCCTTGTTCACAACATTTGTAACGTAAAGGTGGGAGAAACTTTGACATGCGAGATAAATTTGTTCCATAATTATGCTGCAAATTGTATCTCAGGTATGTTATGTTTAAAAACGAAACATTTTATGGGACAAAATTTTCCTTTGACATTTACTGTGTACAACGCACCAGAGACCTGCATCAGAGGCGCCGAGTGGCCGCATCGCCTACCGCACCGCGCAGATGCGGTCAGCTAGAATCCGTCATCGAGAGACAACTTTTCAACGGCGAGATCTTGCAACATGGGGTTTTTGGCTCAGCTCGTGAACGGTTGGATTATGATGGTGGCTGCAAGCGAGACATACCGGTACGATGTCTGGGCTTTCCAATGACGAGCAGGATCGGGATCATCTGCTACCATGTCACCTTTGGCTGGCTTTTCTTTTTGCATTTCGCGCGGGGTTAATGACTTTTTTCTCGACGGAGGAGGGGGGGGGGCATTGATCCCGTCTGCCCGTCGTCGCGCTCCACGAGGGTACTTTGGGTATTAGCTGCGCTAACGGTGCCTGCTGGGTAGGCAACGACGACTCCAACGAGGACATGTCGGGCTCCTGCTAACGCAGTTCAGCGTGTCGCCGGAGCCTGCCGGCAGGTCGAAATAGAAACATAGTGAACACGTGTCGGGGCGCGCCAGACCAGAAGTAATAGTGACGTAGTAAAACATTCGCCGCCTCCCCCCCCCCCCTCCCTCCTTCCGCAACACCAGTTCCGTAAATAATTTCGTACAATTTCTCATTTCTTCATTTTTCCAACTTTTCCAGTTCCCTTGAAATGGGGTTCTTCACTCATCTTCTTCCGCGCTACAGGACGTCCTCTGTACGATGCATATGTTCTTACAATAAACTTCTCGGCGATTTTCAGTGCTCCATCAACTAGGTGGCTACTGGAGAGGTTCCTGGCCACAATGCAGCCAGCCGCAGCGCCGCCACCAGTAAAGTGAGTACTCAACGAAGCAGAGTGAAGAGTTTATATTGTAAATATTTATGACTACAGCAGACGGATCAAACTCACCGGAGCGCCGAGCCACTGGCCGGGTATGCAACCAGCATAACGCGTTTTCTAGGGTCCCTCTGAGTATGGAATGGACGGCAGCTCTCCTCGAATGTCACGTACTGACACTTGGAGTAGGGGCTGAGAGATGCGCTAGTGAGCGATGGGCGGGCGTGCGAATTGGGTAGGAAGGTGCACACTAAATGGCATGGGATTGTTTTTGTCCCATTATCATGGGGCAATTTAATTGTAACATGCAGGGTACAATTTTGTCACATGGCACTGGTCACAATCTTCGTCTAGTCCCAAATTATGGGACAATCTGATGGGACTGTGGGTAACCGTGGATGTATATTACACATGGAATTGTCAGCGAACATCGGACGACTAAAGAACGACCGAACGACCGGGGAGAACGTCTGCGAACTCGGGGGTAGGCCAGCCCGCATGGCGTGCATGTAGCACAGATTGCCTACCCGCGAGGCGCCAAGATTGGCCAGAACACAAGAACAGCAGGGAAGGTGGGCGCTCAGGAGAGGAGGGAAGAAGTCTCACTAAATGTAGATATTATTTTATTGCCTTAGTATTAAATTTAAGATAACGATTCAAAGCATCCGTGCTCTCTTCGATTTCAGCGGTGCTAGACGGGTTTCGTAAAGGGGTAACCATTTCAATTAACAATATTAACATTGTCACATAAAGTTATACAAAATTTTCCCATATAAAAGATACTAAATTGTAACATGAATAGTTTTGACAATTAGTACCACGTTCATGGGACAATTTGTAACATTAGATGTTTTGCGCAGAATCTCAGCATGTAATGGGACAAATTTGTAGCTGTTTGGGTCAGAAAAGTCTCATGCCGTTCATTGTATGGATGACGTCTGCCTCGTTTCATGCATGACGTGCATGACACAGCAGCTGACCGGCCGGGCCAGCCGACTGACGGTGCCGGCTCCCTGTCGGATGACTTGACGAGAAAACGCACACGGCATCTCTGTCGCTCCCGTATGGGCGCTATGCGGGGGAAAGACACAGCACTTAGCCAGTGCGCGCAGTGGCTCGCATTAAACTGAGCGCCACTGAAACTGAGCGCCACGTAAACTGAGCGCCGTCTTCGACATATTTTCCTCCTTAAACTGAGCGCCAGTGAAACTGAGCGCCGCCTGTGGCAAGGGTCGTGTTGAAACTGAGCGCCACGGAAACTGAGCGCCACTGAAACTGAGCGCCACGGAAACTGAGCGCCAATGAAACTGAGCGCTACTTAAACTGAGCGCCACTGAAACTGAGCGCCGCTGGAGCAGCGGGCTCCGTAGCTCCGCCCACGCTACCCCCACCACCGTGTGCGGGCGTTCCGGCGGTGGCGCGCGTAGAGCGGTGCGAGGCTACCAAATGGTGCATTGCGCGCACTGGGTTGCCTACATGTACGGCTCCAGCACGTCATGGTGCTCTGCCGCCCGCACTGTTGGTGAGGCCTTAGCCGATTTCTCCCACTCGTCCCTCCCACCAACTCCTGTAGCACGGCTGAGCAGCCCGGGCCCTAGACGGCTTCTCCCACCGCGGCGGCACTTAAGCCCGCGCTGCCGTGCGCACCCAGCCCCGAGGTAACTTTCATGAGCTCGCTCGTGCTCAGCGATAAAAGCCCGGCCATAAAAAGATAAAATCATTTCCAAAGGCCAAATTTTTTATATTAAATCGACTACAAATTGGTTAATTTAACTAAACATCCAAACGAAAAAATTCTTGGTCCAAGGAACTAATTTATTACCTGACTGGCATTCAGCCCCCCCCCCAAAAAAAAAAAGAAAAGTGCATGGTTAATTTAACGGTAGTAGCGCTCAGTTTCCGTGGCGCTCAGTTTCACCGGCGCTCAGTTTAAGAGCAAAATATGTCAAGGACGGCGCTCAGTTTACGTGGCGCTCAGTTTAAGCGTCCCCGGGCAAGTTTTGCGTGCACAATTGTAATCATTATTGATCAGGGGTCGCGACGGAGCATAATACTTGTCGCAATACGTGCACAATACGTGCCGAGCCGCTCCTGCTTGATGCGCTCAGGGCGGGCTGCAGCGGGGAGATTTCGTCAAAAGCTATATTTGCAAGGTCACATTGAGCATTGAGCGCATCAAGCAGGAGCAGCGCGGCTCGGCCCGGCTCTGCCAGCACCGTCCCGCCGCTGCATTCAAACGGAGCGCCCGCGAGACGCGAGTCGCGTTTTCGCGGAGACGGAGGTGCGGTACCTCGACCACTCGTTTTCGAGCAGATACCCCGTCCGTCCTAGTATGGCGGGCAAGTTATTTTGCTCTGCTAGCACGTGCCGTTCGGCCGTAGGGCTAAAAATAAACTTTGCCTAACCTAACCTTGGAGATGTTGGACTCGGTCGGTCGAAAAATTGTCTAGGCGGTTACTATAGACCTTAGCCAACACCCCTAGATGGTATTTAGGTCGGCCATGTGGCCCAGGCCCGCGCCGGGCGGCTTGCCGTGAGGCACTGCGCATGGATTTGGCGCTCGATCTGAAAATCTAAAAGCTTGATGCGCCTCCACTAAACGTCATCCGATCTCGTTCAAAATCGGCACAGCTTCGTTTTAGACCATGATCTTTCAGTAGAACCACCCGTGGCGGTCAATTTCAACATCATGAAACACCCCACCGCAGGGTCGTACTTGTCAGGTGACAGCCGCCGGTAGGCCAAGGTAGGCGTGCGCCAGGCGTGGAGTGGTGGAACAGTGATTCGCGATGAGCGAAGCCTGTTACGCCCCGACGCGGTTTGGCGTACGCCTACCTTGTTGATTCAGAATTAGAGTCGAAATGTCGCCCATCTCGACG
>CM049594.1:14998092-15036418 GCA_026979955.1 Megalurothrips usitatus
GACTTGGCCACTTTGGCCCGCCGGCGGTGTTTTCGGGGGCCTCCGGCCCCCGCCTCAAGTCCCTTGGGATGTGGCTGGTGTAAGCGTGCAGGATTACCACCTTACCCCTGGTACTCAATCCCTAGGAACCCATGACCCCCCCAGTAAACCTACCCTAGGGATCCTTTACCCCCCGTGGTAAGGGTGCAGGATCCCTAGAGTAGGGAGTAATCGATTAGCCCCCCCCCCCCCCTACATTTGAAGCCAAGGGTATTAAGGATTTCTATAGATATGTTGCCCCCCCCCCCCCCCTACTTGGTCACCAGGGAATAGTACGCCCCCCCCCCCCCCCCCGGTCACAGGGGGGGTAAATGGTCACGAGAAACCTAAGCTAACCTAAGCTCAGCTAAACTAACCCATTCCCCCTGGGGGTAATCTATAATTACACCCAGAGAATGCCATTCTTGAATCAAGCCGAATCGACTTGAAACAAGAAAAAACGGAGATGTCTTCCATAGACTAGAATGAAGAAAATCTCGGAGTTTTAGAGGTTTGACTTCATTTTGAAGTCTTGAAGTAATCCTAGAAAAGTAGTGTTTTAAAAAAGCCGGTTTTTTTGAAACGGGAAAAAAACCAGGAAAAAACCCGTTTTTTTCGGAAAAAAACCGAAAAAAACCAAAAAAGGCGTTTTGCTTAAATTTTCACTGAAAATTGATTTTTTGTATAAATAGTGTGTTTCCGACAGGTGTTTTTACTGTCTGACAGGGAAAGGGGCGAAGGAATGATTTGACTAGTTCAATGCTTATGACAAAAATAATCAACACTTTATTGATTCAAACAAAACATAGAAAATCTTCTCTCTTGTGCTTCTCTGAAAAGAAGTTTGAGAGCATCATCAATAAAATAGACACTTAAAGAGTACAGAACAAAAATAAATAAAATACTGTGCTCAGTCTCAAGGTACAAACTTTGGTAGAAAAACTATTACTACTACACTTAGTCATCGTTATCAGTGTCCCGATCCAAACTCAGGACATCCGAATTGCTATCACTGTCACTATCTGTGCCTGCAAAGTCAGAGTCCGACTCCTCAACCTCGCGCCGGACCGCAAGTGGAATATCCCCGGGGTCATAGTGCACATACAGTGGAGTGGGAGTCACTGACAGATAGTACGTCACATCACATTCACGTCTATTTCTTTTCTTTAAGGAGCGATTCTTGACATCCTTATGGAGAAAGTGCCTAACGCTGACTAGTTTTGCAGCTCTTGCGTTATCTAAACGGTTCCTTCTGCCATGTTGAATGAATTTAAATTCCGACCAGTTCCGCTCGCAACCGCAGGCTGTGGGGTGCAGCTGCAGTATACGCTCTGCCACAGGGCGTGCCGCCTGCTGGTTGCAAAGTCCTAACCACCAATCTGCTGGTTTAAAGTTGGGTGCACTGAGTCTGGCCCACAAAATTTCCCTATCAAAAAAACCCACACGGTTTCGAAATGCAGTAACATTTGCAATAACATCATCTGAGTTCAAGTCTAAGTGATTAGCTATGGATTTTATAACTTCCAGTGCATCTAGCACTTCACTATCAGAAAGTCCCTGTCCCTTAAAACGAGGATCTAACAAATAAGCTGCTTTGTGAATATCAAAAATGCAGAAATTCATTCTGTCATCCAATGCCTTTGAAGCAGAAGCAACAAATCCTTCAGGTGTATCAGGTTTAGCTTCAAACAGTTCCAACATACAGTTTTTGATATCCATAAAAACAAGTGGGACTAACGACATGAGCTGATTATCACTTTCTAGGGTTTTTATCCCTTTAGCAATAGGTTTTAAAAGTGAAATTGCAAAGCCAAGATCTTCCCAAAACTTTTCATCTAGAATGGACGTTTTCGCTGCCTGTGACAAACCTGGAGGTCGGCTCAGAGCTAACTGAATGAGGGCCTCCTTGTTTACCATCACACTTTCAAACATCATCTCATCCCCATGGAACCTGGTGGGACTAGGCATGCAAAGGGCGTGACTTTTCCCATTACCTAAAACCTGTTTTTGCTTTTTTTTAAAGAGTGAGTGAGTTACCTTGGTATTCTTGATTTTTACAATGGCTTTGGCTGGTTTCTTAATTTTGGCAAGGAATGGCATTTTTACTAAGTCTTCACATAGTAGATCTAACCCATGAGCGACACAGCCAGTTGTAAAAATGTGAGGGTATTTCTCATTTACTTTACGCCATGCAACTCTGTTCGCTGGGGCAAAGTCAGTAACTAAATGGAGAACACTTTCAGAGCCAATGTCATCAACCACACTCTCACACACAGTACCAATATAATCACCAGTTTGTCTATTCTCTTGGGACTCCACTGCTTTTAAAAATTGAATTTCTGGAGTACCCACCATGAAATTAATTAACCCATCACTTTTGCAGTTCGTCCAACCGTCGCACATAACAGTCTTGCAAACCGCCTTCTTCAGACGCTCCTTAAGGGTTATGTTAGCTACTTCATACTCCGCCTCCAGCAGTGGTTTGCGCAGCTTGTAAAGATTTGGAGGTCCTGGATATGCTGGGCGGAGAACTTGACAGGCTTCTTTGAAGTACGGATTGTTCTCATAAACAGAACATGGCAAACCTCCATAATAGGCAGCCTTTGCAAACAATTTATCCGCCTTTGAAATTGTATCCTGAGAGATTGTGTCCATAAACTGAGACATATTACCTTGTTTCTTTCTCTTCAGTGAGGAAGCGGTTGATTCTGTGTCATTGTTGGGCGAGACTGCAACTATTTGGGTTTGACTAGAGCTTGAATTCTCAGGGGGGTCATCCACGTTATCATCTTCAGTTTCTAATCTGCCCTTTTCAATCTCTGCAAAACATTTAACAAAAATTCATTAATAATTAATTCATTAATATATTAATACACTTTAAATTACGAGTATCTCGCACACAATTTAACTTACCCTCGGTTTTTACTGCGCTTTTGACTTGGTCAGGTGCATCCCTGCATTTTAAAAGATGTTTGGATAGTCTTGTTGCATTTGGGAACTGGTATTTTTGATCACAGAATTTGCAGAAAGCGTCTTTCTTTGGCTTCCTCCCGCCCTCGGGGTCAGGTGTTTCTATGACCCGGAAGTATTTCCACGCTACTCGCGGCCCCGGAGGCATTGTCAAAGTTCCTGCAAAATGATTCAATGGATTTTATTGAATGATGTAACAGTTTGACAGGTTAGAGAGCCGGTAGACGCTTGTAAAAGTCAGGCCAGTATTCACAACGTATGCCAGTGCACAATACGTAAGATACATCTTACAGATTAAAAGTAGAGACAGGAATAGAGTTTAGAATACATACCTGAACCTGTCCTAACCCCTAGATTAGCAGGCAGATGAAAGCCTGAACGCGGTGGACACGCCTCCAGCAAGCTGCACGGCAACCTAACCTATATCGAGCCCTGCAGCACAGCCAACACCACGGCACCCGGGGTATGTTGGCAGCGCCGAGAAGAACGGGCGCGAGGCGGGACAATTTGAACTGATGAGTTTGTTGCTACCGGTGGGACACGGAAATCACAAGAGCTCTGCTATAAAATACCTCGGTAAAAAAAAACCGCAGTCGTAATGACGTTTTTGTACCCAGAACCAAGCAAATATTCACAGTCCGCACGCCAGGGCAATCTCAAATCCCACATTTTGCGCTCTCGGGGAATTAAAAATCAAACATCCTAAAGGGGAGAGCACACGGCAAATGTACATAGTAACGGAATAGGCTCTTTACATTAACAGCTACCACTCAGAGAATCCATTTTTATTTCAGATAAGTCAATAAATGTGTCTTTCACGTAATTGTGTGCATTTTTTTCATTTTTTTCCATTTTTTCCAATTTTTCCACCCTTTTTGGGGTAGTGGAAAAAAACCGGAAAAAAACCACGGAAAAATGGAAAAAAACCCGGAAAAAAACCGAGGCGTTAAAACACTATAGAAAAGAGTTTCACTAAGAAAATAAATTCCTTGATATGCCGTGCTTGAAACAAGAAATTGTTCTAGGCGCCGTAAAAGAAAACCCTTGACTTGGCTCACCGCGCCCTCTGACTGGCTGTTTCGAGCACTCCGACTCAGCCACGAATGCAGTGCCTCAAATGTCCTCTAGCGCAGGCCGTCTATCAACACATGCCTTGGTGGCTCAGTGACTCCGTGCTTGGAGGCTGGATAGGAAGTCGGCTCTGGTCGGGGGTTCGATTCCCATCTGGGGCACAGCCAGTTTTCCTATGCACGGCATCACCGGATGCTGTTTCATTGTTTCACGAAGCTGGGAATGTACTGTAGTAAACAAGTAGGCATACGCCAGACCGCGTCGTGGCGTAACAGGCTTCGCTCATTGCGAATCACTGTTCCGCCACTCCAGCCCTGGCGCACGCCTGCCGGAGGCTGCTACATGACCCTGCAGGGCCAGACGGTAGGACGCCTAGGTCGCAACCACGCTCATGTTCTCACTTCTGAACATATGTTGCATCAGCCATTCGTTATTAATGCTACTCAACCAGTCCTTACCCTTACCCCTACCCTTACCTGCCCAGGCCCCCACTAACCTAACCAAAACGGCGCGTAACCCACTCGAGTCACTGACCCGCCCCTTTCTGACAGGCGCATGGCGCATACTGACCTAACTCAAACGGCGGATTTTAAATTTTATACCACTTTTAAAAATTATCATAGAAACCGCTTGAGCTGCGGCGCCTCTGAGGGGAGGTTGACTCTGGTATGATGCAAGAAAGATGTGGTCCAAATTTGAGCATTCTAGGTCTAACCGTTCTCGAGAAATCGCGCGGACAGAGACAGACAAAACATTTTTTACCCAGTCGGTCGAGAGCTTCGCTATCGCTCAGCCAATGAAGACGGAGTCACTTTTTATCATCGCATCAGTATACAATGTTTTTTCTGTTTTTATATTCAATAGGGTGTTCTGCTGAAACTCAGACCGGATGTCGAGAAGAATTCAAAAATCACAGAAGCGGATCCAGTATAGGCGAAATCGCAGCAAAGAGTACCTCGGCCGCGGGCGTCCGTGCACAAACGTGTCCGTCCCCGGAACCCTCTATGCACTAACCGCCAAAAACGGATGTTCTCAGCGTCATCCGTTGGGCAGTCAGGTAAAGAGTGTTGATACACAACAACTGTTTTAAGTACGGCTGTCACGTGGTATCGGGGTACCGAGTCAGTCTAAGGGGTACACGGACGGATGTTCGCTGCCTGCACACTCATATTTTTCATATCCCCATTTGAGTTGACTGATAATTTCCGTAGGCCGACCCCTCCATGCACGGAAAGTTCCGTACACAGAATGGTCCGTGCACGGAACATACACACAACGGGACAAGGACGGACCTTTCGTGAAAAAAGTTGACCAGACATTTTCCGTGGTTTCCTCCGTGGTTTTGTCTAACAGTGGAGTTGGTGCAGCTGATACGCACACCCGCTGCGGTGCATTTCCCGGTGCCACCTTCTGCCGTAAGAGTCGTATTAGGTGCGACCGGCACATCTCGATACCCTCCTTCCGACCGTTCTCGCGCACGCTGATAAAAATATTCTCGCAAAAAAAAATCTTGATTTTTTTTTATTTGGTATCCCTTTTTACTCGTTCTTTGCTACTATTACATATGATGTAGCGAAATCCGATGAATGTTCTGAGTATACTGTTTTGGTCGAGGGGTCCCTCACTGGACACGATCCGTGTACAGCCGGCGACACAATCCAAACGTAATCCACGCAATCCCGACACAATCCGCACATTCCCGACACAATCCACACATTCCCAACACAATCCACACAATCCGAAGATATCTCACACAATCCCACACAATCCGAAGAAATCTCAAGCAATCCGTGTGAAAATGTAACTTTATCGCACACTATCTGGTTGGGCACAAGCCAGGGTTGGACTGGCTACCTAAAGACCCCGGCGGCGGCCTGAACAGCCCCCCCCCCCCCCCCCCCCCAAGAAATAAAATTTATTGAAAATAAGCCCGGCTCTTGTCCGCTTCTACCGAAACGTGTCGGGACGGGCGAGGAGGCAGGAGGAAACAGATAGCCGAGGGCACAGGAGGCTTTTAAAGGAACAGTTTCCAACAACATTTCGCAGTCGAGTGCCTACCCTTCACCAAGAACTTGTTACATTTCACTCGGTTGGGTAGCTGCCATGTTTCATTTTATTTCCCATAGACTGCTCACGCTTTTATCAAACTATTGTGCTAGGGGCAAGGGCGGGTACCTTCTCAAGCAGATTAATCGAGTGGCAGCCCTATCCTTGTGTTCAATTGGTCTCCAACCCCCTACAAGTGTTAAACTCTGTGCATATCCGTTAGAAAGGACCGCAGCCCGGCCCGGGGCCCCGGCGGCCACTTACAAATTGCCGCCCTGGCCAGTCCGAACCTGCCACAAGCTATTGCAACCACCAGAGTTGCCAGGTCAAGACACGTTCCTCCCATGCAGGCTGCCAAAATTTCCAATTTTTTCCCACATCTCGTATTTTTCCCGATATGCATAAATATGCTACAAAAACCGACTAAAAGTCACATTAAACGCTATTTCTGACCTGAAGTACACAATTCACATCATTTAAATAGTATTTCTTGTCAAATTTATCAAAACAATTAGGATATTTCAAAATCTGGCGCGGATGTTAGGTTGGCAGCATGGCTCCCTCCAAACTGCCTGCGAGCTTCAGAGAAGGCTGTGTGTACTATTTGCCATAAGTATTGTAAATTGTGCCAGTCCCATCCACCTCAGGCGGATATAACCAGCCTGGTCATGTCAGCCAACTTAGTAATACTTGTCTCCATCAACTCATTGCTTTTTGCCCCAATATTAGCAAAAAGGGGAAAATTTTGACAAAATATTGGCCAAAATCCCAAAATTTCCTATATTTTAGAAAATTTTCCCTTTTTCCTTCAGATGTTAGAAGTCCCCATGGCGTGGGAAATTTACCACGACCTGGCAACTCTGGCAACCACTTTTAGAAAGTAGAGCGCACCATAGAACAGGTGTGTAGCGCTGGAAGTTTGCTTATCGGGGCTGTGATTGGTTGGATCACATGGAGCTAGGCTTCCTCGTCCCTCGCGGTGAGAAAGAGAGAAAGACAAGCATTTGCACGACAGGCTGGCCCGTCCCTCCAGACAAGGGGACTTGGCCAGCTTGGCCTGCCGGCGGCGTTCGCAGGGGCCTCCGGCCCCCGCCTTAAGTCACTATCGATGTGTCCGGTGGTACATATTTTTGAAATTTTTTTTTAAAAGTCGCTAACCTCAGCCCGTCCCGACACGCAGCGGAGTGCGCCTTGCAGGCGCTCCAGACGCAGCGGCCAACCCTAACCTAACAAATCAAACAATTTTCATAAAACAGAAACACGACAAAATTTGAAAATTTTTGCCACTGTACGTTTATATACGCCATAAAAGGAGTCTATCCTCCAAATTTGAAGTTTCTGTAATCGATATGTCAGCGAACAGAGGCATCAGACTATAAGCCCGGCACCTGTGCGTTTCTACCGAAACGTGCCGGGACGGGCTAAAAAGGCTAAAAATGGCCGTTTTTCTCACTTTTGAGGCCGATATCTCCGAAACCGTAAGAGATACTTCGTTTCTGTTGAAATACGGATCCTACTTTTGACAAATTGATCTAGGGACATAAAAAATTCTTTTCAAATTTTTTTGGGCCTTGTACAGGTGCCTTAAGGGCCTCCGCGGCACCACCAAATGTCGTATCGCGATCAAATTTTCGGACATGAGTTAACACACCAAAACGATCGTTTTGTCGTGCGGAACCTTTTTGATTTCGAAAATTCCTAAAATAAGAAGGTGTCCGTCTACCCTCCCGCATGAGGTGCGCGCTGCTACCGGGCTGCGTCACGAGCTTAGGCAGGCACTTTGAACGCCTTTTGGGTAGGCAACCCATGCGTTCTGCACGCACGCATGCGGAGGGGGTTGCCTTACCCCACTCTTGCAGGCGCCCGCCTATCCTCATGGAGGGGAGAGGGAGAGACCCTCGGGGGTGGGGGGTGGGGAGCTTCGGCAGGAAGGTACCCCCCCCCCCCCCCCTTCACGACGGCGGGTGGTGACGAGCGTCGAAAGAGATGGGAAACGTCTGTTAAAGTAGTAATGTAGTCACAGTAAGTCCACAATCCCCAGATATTGACCCTCATCCTTGGAAATGGAACACAACTTGACACAATCCGACACAATCCAAACACAATCCGACACAATCCAAAAACGATCCCACACATTCCACACAATCCGACACAATCTAGGCACAATCCACACGATCCGAAACATTCCACACAATCCTACACAATCCTACACAATCCGGCACAATCACAATCCTGTGTACACTTTTCAAGCCAGTGAGGGACCCCTCGGTTTTGGTCGGACTGTGACGTAGTTTAAACTTCACGAACTTTTTTTTAAAGAAACAAAATAAAATATTACTCTTTTTAGGAAACGTAGACACCGTGTCTGGGGAAAAGGCGCTGCCGCCGGTCAACAATCGCTCGTCCACCGTAGTGCCGCTCGGAGTAATTGAACCACCAGTGGATGGCAGCGGATGGACTCTTCTATTGATCTCTATTAAATCCAAGTTCAACTTTAAAAAATTAGATAGAAATATTTGATGACATCGTTGATGTCAAGCCTTTTAAACATGAACGTAAGGGCAAAATATATTTTCGATATATCCCTAACATATCATTGGGACGCAGCCACTGTCGCGGACCACGCATCCCCTATTGTCGAACAAATTGCTCCGAGCGGAACCGCGGCAGAGTCGATTGTTGACTGCGAGTGGTGCCTCTTTCCCGCCTACTCTGGCCGCTGGATCTTCGGTCTCAGGAAAAGAGTAATTTCATTTTTCGTGTTTTGCCCAAAATCGCGCTGTGCACATCACAGGCCGATACAAACAGCATCATCAGAACATTCCCACGTTATTTGGTAGTCAAGATGAAAGTAGAAACAGACAAGGCGAGCGCAAAACTCGTTCCTTTTGCTTCTATGTGAGATACTATTAGAAAACTCAAAAAAAAATGCTAGAATTTCATGTAAGCTACGTGTACTCAAAGAACGAGCCTTTCCATGAACGCTCTGCGTTCACCCGGACAGTCTTGTTGAGTCACGGCGTGATTTGTACTTTCACAATGTTGAAGTTCCACTGTAAGTTCCACTGTGAGGAACAGTTTATTTCTTATTGGCAGTCAAGTGAAAGTGAATGTGAACTGACCTGCAATCTGAGTAAAAGAGTTACTGTGTGTTCCAGTGTTAAAAACAAAGAGTGTGTGATTTCTACCCACCCTAATTAACAATCAAAGTAGAACAATATAAACTAAACTCGAACAAATAAGGCCTCATATTCAACGGGTTATGGGCCCAGGAGGTAAAAAAATCATAAAATCCCTGGTAAAGTGCTGTGTGCTGTGCCAGAAAACTGGAAAGAAGAACCGACACCGCGTGCTGAAGCTGGGAGGACCCGGCGAACAAAGGATTCAGCATGGCCGGCTCCAGCGTTGCTGAGGACTTTTCACTGTATCCGAAACTTTCAACACCAGAAACATATTACCTGTGGGAATTTGAGCTGAAGATAGTATTTAGAGCAAGAAAACTGTGGAGTGTTGTAGTTGGCAGTGAAACTTATCCAGGTGAAAATGCCCAACAAGAGGATAAAGAGAAATGGGAAACAAGGGATGCTCTTGCACAAATGTACATTGTCAGAACTTTAGAGCAGAAAGTGAAACCCTTGATAACCAATGCAAAGACAGCCAAAGAAATGTGGGACATCCTCAAGAGAGATATTAGAAGAGCATCGGAGCAACTGAAGCATCAGTTGTATACCCAGTTCTACAATTTCAAGTATGACATAAAAAAGGACATGATTACTAATGCGAGTGAACTCAAGAATATTGCATTTAAACTGAAACAGTTAAAAGAAAACATCTCCGATGACATGTTGATTGTGAAATTGCTAACTGTGTTGCCTGAAAGACTGAGACATTTTAGAAGTGCATGAGATTCCACGCCTAAAGAAGAAAAGTCAGTTGAAAATCTAATCTCAAGATTGGTTCTGGGAGAGGATCACAAATCAACAAATCAACGCTCAGAAAATCAAGGGAATGTAGCTTTCTACACTCAGAAAAATAGCAATAACAGAGAATGTTACAAATGTGGTTCTAAAGATCACATCATCAAGAACTGTCCCAAAAAGGGAAAATGGTGCAAACGATGTCAGAAAGATAATACTCAAGAATGTTTTGCTAAAAGCAAAAAGCAAAATCAAAACTATCAAGACAAGAAGAAATCCCAGAAAAGCTGCACCTACTGTAAAAGAACAAATCATTCATCTGAGGAATGCTACTTCAAACATCTGCATCAAAATAAACAAGATTACAAAAATCAAGACGGAAAAGTAGCGTTTCTCTCTGAGGCTTTTCAGGGACATACTGCAAACGAAAAAGGTAATATAAAATTCATTGTGGATAGTGGATGCAACAATCACATGACAAATGATGCTGGTATTTTGACAGACACAATGTCATGTGACAACGTCCCTATAAATAGTGCCAAGAAGGGTGCATCCATGATAAGCTACATGACTGGACATCTAGAAACAAAAGTGGTGGATTTAAAAAATGTTTCTTTTGTTCCTGATCTGTCAAGAAACCTGATGTCAGTCAACAAAATTACTGAGAATAATGGAAAAGTGCATTTCAAGAAGAATGAAGTGTTAATTTATAAAGAAGACAATGTTGTTCTCAAAGGAGAGAAA
The DNA here is from genome assembly GCA_026979955.1 of Megalurothrips usitatus. NCBI lineage: Eukaryota > Metazoa > Arthropoda > Insecta > Thysanoptera > Thripidae > Megalurothrips > Megalurothrips usitatus. Next base: position 15,008,859 of record CM049594.1, read on the forward strand.
AATACAAATGGTTTGTACGTTTTTGATCTATTGAATCAAGATGGATTACAAGCTTTAAATGCACAAAAGGTTGATGTCATGATGTGGCACAAAAGGTTTGGCCACGTGAGTTTATCACAAATGAAGAAGTTACCCAGTCTGTGTGACGGAGTACCTGAATTATTAAAGAAATGTGAAGATCTAAAATGTAGTGTGTGCGCAGAAGCAAAGCTTGTAAGGAAACCAAGTAATACAGTGAGACAGCGAGCAATAAGACCTCTTCAGATTATTCATTCAGACATCTGTGGTCATATAAGTCCACCAACTCATGATGACAAAAATTATTTCATGACCATCACTGATGGCTATACACATTTTGTTCAAGTGTATCTTCTTGCAACCAAAGATGAAGCTGCTGAACATCTGAGGATGTATGTCATGGCAGCAGAAGCCCATTTTGATACCAAAGTATCTAAAATAAGGGTGGACAATGGAAGAGTATATAGATCTAAGATATTTCAAGAATGGTGCAAAAAAAAGGGGAATAGTTCTGGACTATACTATTCCCTACACCCCTAATCTCAATGGGACATCAGAAAAAATAAATCTCACAATTTGCAACCCGATGCGAGCTCAACTATATGAATCAAAACTGGACAATGATATGTGGGGCGAAGCAGCCCAGTGTGCAGCATACATTGTTAATAGAAGCCCTACCTCAACTCTGGATGTCACACCAGCTAAAATGTGGCTAGGAAGAAAGCCTGATTTTTCAGTGATCCAAGTTTTTGGATCAGTAGTGTACACCAAAAATCTGGGACATTTGAAGAAGTTGGAGCAGAGAGGTGAAAGAGGATTTTTTGTGGGATATGCAACAAATGGCTATCGTATCTGGGATGAAAACAGAAGGGTTATCTATGTGGCAAAAGATGTTGTTTTTCATGGCATTGAACAAAACAAACAGTCTGAGAGAAAATATTTAGATCTGTCACATTTGTTCCCTGAACCTGAAGATTTCGAAGAAAGAAGAGAAGAAGATTTCGAAGAAAGAAGAGAAGAAGATTCTGAAGATGGTGAAGAAGATTTCGAAGAAAGAAGAGAAGAAGATTTTGAAGAGAGCGACGAAGATTTTGAAGAAGGAAGAGACAATGGTCCACGAAATGACAGAGAAGAAAGGGAAAATGAAAATGACCAAAGAAATGAACAGCCTAGGGGAAGAAACCTGAGACCAAGAGAACAAATAAAACAACCAAAGAGATATGATGATTTTGTGATGGGAGATGACTATGCTCTCATGACCGAACAAGAACTGACATATGATACATGCATGCAAGGAGAAGATAAAAATAAATGGTTAAAAGCCATACAGGAAGAAAAAGACTCTATTGAAAAAAAACAAAACGTGGGATTTAGTAAACCAAGAACAAGCTAAAGGAAAAGAAGTCATTTCCGGGAAGTGGATTTTTAAGATGAAGGATAATGGAATAGCCAAAGCAAGATTGGTGGCACGTGGATGTCAGCAAAAGAAGAATAGACTGGATTTCTCTGATGTGTTCAGCACAGTTGTTCAAACGAACTCTCTGAGATTTTTACTTGCTCATGCAGCAAAGAAAAACCTAAATTTCATAACTTTTGACATCAAAACTGCTTTTCTGAATGGAATCACTGATTCAGAGATCTACATGAAGGTACCTGATGGGTACGAAGCTCCAGGGAAAATATGCAAACTCAATAGAGCACTCTATGGTTTGCGACAAGCACCACATCTGTGGTACAAACGCCTGACTGATTTTTTGAAAGAAGAAAAGCTGATACAACTCAAGACTGATCAATGTGTTTTTAAAGCTGAATCAGGAAAGATGTTTTTAGCATTTCATGTAGATGATGGAATTCTGTTCTATGAAGACCCAACACAAATGAAGAGACTGATCAATAAAATGAAGACCAAATTTGAAGTTAAGGTAATGGAAAAACCTCAATCATACCTTGGATTGGAAATCAAGAAAACTGAAGATGGGATTTTCATATCATAAGAACAGTATTGCAGAAAGATAGCGCAGAAGTTCAGAATGGAAAACTCCAATCCTAAATATACTCCAATTGAAAAATTCAATGTTGATCCAAACCATTACAACAAGAATGAAAAATTTCCATATCAAGAAGTGATTGGAAGTCTGCTGTACTCAACAGTCAAAACCAGAATTGATATTACTTTCGCTGTAAACTATGCTAGCAGGTTTACAAGTAATCCTACAAATCAAGATGTAGCAAATGTGAAAAGAACTCTGGCTTATCTAAATGCTCATCCCAAGTGTGGAATATTCTATTCTGCGGACAACACCAAATCTAAGGAAGTTCATATTGTCTCCTACTGTGATTCAGATTATGCAGGAAATCACACCGACGGCAAGTCAACCATTGGTTATGTTTTGATGTATGCTGGTGGACCAATATCTTGGACTTCAAGAAAACAAAGTGTTGTGGCACAAGCCACTGCTGAGGCTGAGTACATTTCAGGTGCTCACTGCTGTCAAGAGCTGAAATACATGAAGAGTTTTGTGGAAGAGCTGCTTGGAGGAAAGCCAAAAATCACACTGTATGCTGACAATCAGAGCGCCATTGCAATGATCAAATCTGGTCAACTGTCACGTAAGAGCAAGCATATAGATGTTAAATATCATTTTGTAAATGATGAACTTCAAAAGGGTTGGTTCAACATCAAGCATGTTTAGTCCCAAGAAAATCTGGCAGACATCCTCACAAAGCCTTTATGTCGTAGAGTTTTTGAGAATTTGAAAACTGTTCTTATGCATACTCCTTAAATTTGTTTGTTAATTGTAGTGCCATATAAAGTGCCATTATAAACCAAATATTTACTTCAATGTAAGCTATAGTTTTAAGTTTTTCTACTTTTGTATTGTTTATTAAAATTGTAACAATTAAACTGTTCAGGAGGTGTGTTGAAGTTCCACTGTGAGGAACAGTTTATTTCTTATTGGCAGTCAAGTAAAAGTGAATGTGAACTGAACTGCAATCTGAATAAAAGAGTTACTGTGTGTACCAGTGTTAAAAACAAAGAGTGTGTGATTTCTACCCACCCTAATTAACAATCAAAGTAGAACAATATAAACTAAACTCGAACAAATAAGGCCTCATATTCAACGCACAAGAATGTTCCCGATGGAATTACTCGACATCGCGTTTTTATGTTTCACGGGCCTGTAGTTTAACAGCAACGCCCATAAAAAGAGAAACAGGAAAAGCTGCAGGGAACGAAAAGCGTCATGTATTTTTTTTTGTGCACGCTAAATTACTGTGTACAATTTTGTACATAATTATGTACGTTTTTAAACGTCCAAAATTGCGTACGTATTTATCCATAATTATGTACGAATTCATACATAATTATGTACGAATTCATCCATAATTATGTATGAATTTGTACGCAACGGTGTACGAATAGATTTTGTACATAATTATGGATGCGTAAAAACGTACATAGTAAACGTACGAATTCATACGTTATTATGTACAAAATTGTACACAAGCCGAATTTGTACATAATTATGTACGAAATAGTGCATAATTATGCAGTAATTTGTACATAATGGCTTGTGTTCAAACATGTTTATACATAATTACGTACAAGAAAATTGTACACAACGCGTTACTGTGTGGCAATTAACAAGAAAAGTCGTTATGTAACAGGAAAACGTCGATTAATTTTTCATCGTTATTTTACACTCCGAAAAATGGGTTCTTGATTGTACTGATACTTTGTTCTGCCAAGTAAAATTTACTGGACTTTTGTAAAATTAACCTGTAATGTACTTGATGTAACATTTACTTGTGAAAAGGAAGTATATGCAACCTGCTACCAAACTCAATAATCCATTTTTCTGGGTGACCATCAGAGTTCCTACAGTCCCCCTCACAGTCGGAGAGCACAAGCGGACACGCGATGCTTCTGATAAATAAGCTAATGGCTGACCTCTGGCAGCGGCCTGGCGTGCGGCGGCTAAGAATTCCGGTCGGCGGGCCGCGGCCGCGTGTCACAGGAGACGGCCGGTCAGTGCCTCGGAACCATCTGTTATTGCGCCGGTAAAATGAGGAGCAATTGTTTTGCATCTCGGCGTCTGCCTGCCGTTGTATGGCAGTGGGCGACGAGGTCACAGGCAGCCCGCAGCGCGCAAACCGGTTCCGAGAGGCGCTGCTCGCGACATGCCGGGCGGCCATCTGCGTCTGCGTGGACGAACAGGAACTGAGGAAAATTTCAAAAAAAGTGAAAAATATCGGAAAAAACGAAAAGAAAAGAAATTTTCCTGTTTGTGCCGATATCAATTACACTACACATGACTACACATCAGCCTAACAATTAACTTGTCTGTACGAAACGCCTCTCTGTGCGGGCGTAGCGTAGGGCGTAGCGTAGGAACGAGGGGGGGGGGGGCGTAGGGTGTCATGTAGCATCTCCCCCCCCCCTTCCTGGCGCCCTGCAGGGACGCACGGTAGCGCCACGCGGGGGCCCCCTTCGGGTGCGTGACGGCCTGCCGGGGCACAGACTGGCGCCCCTCTGGAGCATCGAGTGAGGGCCGTCTTTCACAGAAGTTATCAACTTGGGTTTACGGTTGCTCCGAGAAGGCGTCTACTCTTGAAAAATGTGACCCGACTACTCGCTAGTACGCGCTTCATAACGTATTCACCTAGCGGCTATTACGCTCTAAAATATCAGTTAGTGGTATGATATTCGGTTGAAATCAGCCAAGGTCTATTACAATTACGCGTAAAAGCACGTCTGGGCGCCCCGACTATTGCACAAGTGGCCGTCCCATCGTGTTGTCCTGTCCTGATCGTATTTGAAAAGACACCGGTAGGGGTCTACACGGGGTGATGGTGAGAGGTTGCGTCACTCGGCAAAATTCACTATCGCGGGGCCTCTACACACTAAATGTTTATGGACTTTTTTCATGTGCATAATTTTTTGCACAATCCGTTTGTGCGCAAGCGTTACGCACACGATTTTATCCGCAACTGCGCTCAATTTTGTGCGCAATTCCGTACAAATTTGCCTTGTAGACTATTTTATACGTAGTTGCGCACTAATTTCTACGTAGCCTATGGAAGTGTATGTGCATGCGTAGTTACGCACAATTGACATAGTACGTAAGGTACGGACACACTTGTGCGTAGCTATGCATAACATTGTCCGTAACTTACTTGGTTCGTAAATTACTATGGTAATTGTGCGTAACTACGCATGCACATACACTTCCATAGACTGCGTACAAATTTATACGTAACTATGCACTGTATTGTCTATAAGAAGATTTTGTACGTAACTACGCACATAATTGTACGTAATTACGCATAATGTCGTGTGCGTAAGGCGTACGCACAAACGGATTGTGCAAAAGTTATGCACAGAAAGAAAGTCCATAAACATTTAGTGTGTAAAGCGTCTCCTAGGGCCGGCCGGGCGCGGTGTATCTCCGCGGTGCCCTGATTCCACCAAATTGTCGTTGGCAAGACCTTAGCCTCGCAAATTTTTCGGGCTGACGGCCGCGGCGGATACACTGTCATTGCAAGTATGATGAATTCAATACGTTTAGCTGTGATGATGACTAAGTGGGATTAGTCAAAAATACACCTGGAGCTGCAATGAACATCACAGATGGAGCTTAATCGCAGCTAAGTGTAATAAACTCATCACAGTTAGCTGTGATTAGTGAAAAATACAACAGCTAAACAAGGTCTTAAAGGTCAAGTATAACTTGCTCTCGACTGGACCGGTTGCTCTTCAAAAATTTGCTTGGTTTGAAATTATTGCACTCCTCACGAACTCAGCATGTTCTCGAACTTGTGCGTGTTCTGGTCTTGTCGTATTATGTGCTCGGACGTGCGAGAAAATCCGCATGGCCGCGTGCGAGAACATGTTCTTGACGATGTTGAGAACAATTTGTACTCAAGCAAAAACGGCGAAAGATGTGGTAAAAGGCTAAGTCCCACGCCAAATGTGGAATTCTCCTCTTAAAGCCGAGGAAGCGACCGGGACTCGAACTTCGGTCGTGCTCGTCAAGATATACATGCGCTACCGCCTGCGCTGCAGCGCCGCTCACTCCCGAGTGGGCTGAGGCGGACGGTCGCCTCGTGCACGCCAGCACTTACTGAGTTACGTAAAAAATATCGGGCTCTGCATTCCCGTGGTGATTGTTTACCACAGTGCATTCCCAAGGTTCGTCTGTGCATGTATAGTATCAGTGATACTATGTTGGGGAAACTGGTTACAAATAGGCGGGGATCGAACCTACGACCGAACCCGACTTACCACCCAGCACGGAACCCACTGAGCCATCGAGGCGACCGGTGGTCGCTGCGGCGAGACTGAGTGAGATCCGGGCATTTCGGAGAGGGGCTTATCGATAGCATGTTCGCAGATGAAGTCGCATGGTTCCCGGCTACGACAAGCACATTTTGCATTCGTGACGAGTGCATACATCGAGAACACTAAATCGAGTATTGTTCTGGACTTGAACCAAGAACGACCTTTTTTGGGTGTAGCACGATTTACCGTCTCAAACATCATGTATTTGTCTCGGGTTGCCTGTTAATGATCGGTCGATATTTCCATTCAAACGTTCGAGAACGTTGGAAAACCGTATGTTTTTTCAATGCTGCATGTGAAAGTTATGTTTTAGCTCTACTATGCGTGATGACAGACCAGATGGGTCACCATGAGGAGTGTATCACTGGTCGGAACGGGGTAAAGAAAGAATACTAAGCAACTTTCAAGTCGAATAAAAAATTTACGCAAATTTACACTGACCTCCACGACACACCCCGCGAAAGGCCAACGTGTGCATTGTGCCTTGTGCATCCAGATTTACCTGCCCCGAAGTGCCCCTCCACGAGATAATCTGAAGTAACGCCCGTCTTTTAGACACACTTCGCGGTCTCCGAAAAGACGTATACGCGCAAACGCGCACACGCAGCTCACTGCAACAGTTCGGTGCTAGTTTAGACTATACAACGATGTCATAAGCAACAGGTTTGATACGCACCGGGAGTCCTGGGTGGTTGAAGGTCCGGGTGGGGGGGGGGGGGGGGGGGGGGGGGGGGGGGGGGGGGGGGTTATGGTGCGGTAACGCAGAGCCTACCGTGGATTATCTAAACATACACATTGTGTATATTGTATATACTGTGGAGGAGTGAAAAATTTAGCATTTCATTCCGTACAGTCACTTGACATCTCACGCCACACCAACCTTCACAGTTTCAGCTGGGGGGAGGTGGGAGGGGGAGTGAGACAACATGCTTGCCTCCGCTCAGCTGGCCGGCCGGCGCTGCCCGGCTCGCCGGCTCGGCGTTCGACACGTACCCGGAGAGGCCCGCCACGCCAGCCCGGCGGATCCGCCGGTTCTTAGGACCCATAGCCTCTCCACCACACTTCGGCAATAATGCGGAAGTTTGCCCGAAGGCCTCCCGAGTGCGACGAAGGTAGCGCGAGTGGCGACACAGCATGCGGTCTCTCTCTCCCCTCCACCCCACCGGTTCTGCGGACCCGCCCATTGCCACGCTCTGCCTGCGGGCCGCGCCTCATGTCACTCGAGATGTGCCCGGTAGTACATGTTTCTGTAACGATTAAAATCGCTAACCTCAGCCCGTCCCGACTCGCGACGGAGTGCGCCTTGGAGGCGCACCACACGCAGCCGCCAGCCGTAATCTAACAAATCCAACAATGCTCATAAAACAGAAACGCGACAAAATGTGAAATTTGTTGCCACCGTACGTTTGTATACGACATAAAAGTAGTGTATCCTCTAAATTTGGAGTTTCTGTGTAAACGATAAGTCAGCGAACAGACGTCCGAAAGAGCGAACGAACTAACAGTCGGCATCAGACTAGCCCGGCTCCTCTCCGTTTCTACCGAAACGTGTCGGGACGGGCTACAAAACGTGTGTGTGTGTGGGGGGGGGGGGGGCAGATAAATGTTGTCCAAGGCCGGGGCTTCACTACAGATCGGAATGAAAGCGTGTCAAAGGTCGATTCGAGATGTGATAGCGAGCGGGTGCGGACGGGTTCTAAACGGCGGTATCAACTACGTCAACTCGCCGTTGTCCGGTAAATAAATAAGGATATTCACAACCGCAAGAAGGAACGTTTAACAGGTTATGCATGTGTCACGTCCAACATCCAAATTTTAGAACTGCATCACAGTTGGGAGTGGCTTGTCGGGTGGGTAAAGTTTCAGCGTGATGGCCGATAGTCACATTCACGATAGCTTCGCCACTTGAGAAATGTATTTTTCCAACCTACATCGATTACAGGGCGAATATTTACACTTTCCGTCAATAATTAGAGATAGGGCAGTGCATCTCTGGGGGATCAGTTATCACCAGTGGACATGTGAGCGCAAACGTCTGGGTACGGACGCTTTAGAACTGGCTGTCGCGCCTGTGAGTCTGGCCACCCATAACGCGTGGGCGTGCAGCGGGCTGCCTACCTTACCGGCGCGCAGCGCGCGACGCCGCGCAGCTCGCTCGCCTCTCTGCAGCGCAGCAGTGATCCGACCAACGACAGCAAACACCTCTCACACGCGTGCTGTCCGCTGCACTGAGGGGGCTTATACAACGTCGCGGCAGCCACAGAAGACCAGGTGCACAGAGTGTAGGGTCCACTAGAGAACGGCACACACTGTTAACTGGGGGTACGCTCCGATGTGGTGGGCGTAATGTAGCGAGCGAAGTGTAGATGACATTTAAATCTTAACATAAAACAAAAGCTGATGGTGATGGGCGATGCTTGTCTGTGGCGCCTGCTATGGTGGGGATAGGAATGCATCCACGCGGGCACTTGCCTATGTACCAGGCGCTCGTCAGGGTTAGATAGTCGGAGGTAAAACTGGTAACGTCTAAGATAGGAGGGGAAGAGCACTGAAGAGTTATAAATCGCGGTCCAGTTGCTCACTTTGTATTTATGTGCCCCTCCCCGAATCGCTATTTAACAGTTTAGAGACAATACTGGTAGGCTACCTCTGTGAATCGAATGAAAATTCCCCGCATACGACTGTTGTCAGCGGTGCGTTACGTATTTTCGGAACGTCCTCTTCCTTACACACTTTCGTTTCGTGCGCGAGGGATGAAGGGAGCTTCAGAGAAACGATTTGGTCTGCGTGTTACGTAAAATCTGAACGTGTGTTACTTTCGGAAGGGGTTGGGTAGGTCCCAATGCCTGCGTGGTACTGCACGTACATATAGGTAGGGTATGTTGGAACCCCCCCGTTATGACCATATATTTAAATGCACTTCCATATATTTGTATTGATGTAACTAGTGTATTGGTATTTCCATGTTGCGTAACTTCTTTGTCTCCGCTGCGTGACTCACTGCGTGACTCACACACACAGAGGTCCTCTGGTCCAGCTCGCACCCGAATAGTTATATTTGGCTACCCCCTACCAGGCAGGAGTCCCCGCCTCGGTCTGTCTTATAAAAGGGCGCCCTCCTGGGCAGCTACTCAGTTCGCCATAGCCCGCCTCCTAGTCCAAGCCTCTTCTGTGCCATCTCTTCACTTTGGTTTCTGATCAGTCCGGCCCTCTGCCAGTCTGACTTAGCTTCTGTGCTCTCGACCACTGGACTTCTCTGTGCAACGCTTGGAAACTATCCAAAAGGTATTTATTCTCTGTACTGCATTCCTGCTCTCTCATTACGAATTATATACGAAGGGTATGATACACACTTTGCATTACTTTACTTGTCCCAATCCTGGAGTCCTCGACTTGAACCTCGGCTGCATAATTATTCTCACTCATACTTAACACGGTTCACATCCCGTGGCAGTGCTCAATAAAGCTCTATCTGGGCTTACACAACGTGGTGCATCGGCCAGAAAGTCTTGTGCGCTCCTGGATTTTGACAAAGTGCTAAAGTGTGTTTTTTTTCTTCTTACCCGTCGTATATCGTTCCAAAAATTTTATTTCTATGAAAGTGTTGTTATCTTTCCCTCCCACCCACCCTTTTTCTAAATTTCCATTCTTTTGTTCCTTCATTTTTCTTTTCATGGCTATGCCTTTGTCTGAATGGCACGCGAACTCGCCCCTCCTAAATTAGCTCAATTATTTCAATTCACTCAAATTCATTTAGAACAGTGCGTCGATTACCAATCAAATTTACCTTATTTTGTTCTCTCGCGCAAAGACCCTTTAAATTATAACGCTTCTATTCAAATTGCGAATAGACTTTTGGCTTCCCTCCGCGCTCTTGACAAAGCGTTTTCTCACGCCGCAGTCACTCCCCTTGCAAGAAAGCATCGCCGTCAGGCTATCCGATTTTTTCTCCAAGGACGATTTGCCCTCGCTGCCCACCCGCAGTTGGATTTCATTCACGATAATAATAATATTTCCTTTCAAACCATCCGCCTCCCTCTGCATACAGTCGTTGCTTTCGTACGATTTTTAAGGGAAGAACGTTTCACTAACCAGCACATAGCATACGCCCTTTCCTGTGCCCTCCGTCATATTGTTCATTGTGTGGTTGACTATAACACCCACGCTCCATCGCGCATTCCCCACCTTGTGCCTACCGACACAAACATGGCGCAAATGCCGCCTCTAACTATTTAAATTAATAAAATAGATAAAAAATTGCAAAATTTTTTGACCAAGGTGCAGACTACAGCAACGTCACCGCCCTCCCCGCCAGCTGTCACTCAGACGATAGCTCCGGTTCCTGTTTCCCAACCAGTGATCCCTGCACCAGCAGACGACAAAATTGATGTGCTTATCACTAAATTGCAAAATCTTGTGCTTGCTGTACAGCAACCTGTGGCCCATGCAGTCCAGCCTTCTCACCGGCCCCCCTTACCGAGATAATAATTTTTTTCATAGGCGTTCCCCCTCTCCCGCCCCTCGCCATAGCCGTTCCTTAGTTCCTTCTCAGCAGTATCATAACAATCGTAATAACAATCCACACTATTACAACAACCGTAATAACAACCAGAACTACAGTAACAACTACCAGCGCTACCCGCAGCGTCGACCATATGACAATGGTCCCCATCCGAATCAGGATTCCCAAAATAACAACTCCACTCCGCACCAGCAGCGCAGACCTAACTCTTCCTATAGGACACCTGGTAAATCAGAGGATTTCTCAACACCCACTGTGTATGAGCCCCGACGCCCGTCGGAAGGCACAGAAGGCCGCCGCCTTCCTCGATGTCACTACTGCTCTGGAAATCATTTTCATCGTGACTGCCCTGTCAATAATTCTATGGTTCCAAAAAACTAGCGCAAGCGCAGGCCCCAGTAGCCTGCATGATCCGCTCCGATTCCCCCCCACCGTCCTCTGAACATTTAATATATCATAATATCTTTTCCCTTCCTATTCCTAGGACTGGTGACTCTCTCTTCAATGCAGTTTCATTGCCATACTATGCTGATACCTTTTGTGCAGCTAGTCTCCGTAAATTTACAGTGAAATATGTTCTTTCTCATTGGCCTCAATTTCGCGATTTTGCTTTTGTTGGTCCTACGACGCCCGCCGCGTCCCCTACCCAATATAAAATAATTATGTCCATACCCGGTACGCTCGCGCATGAGTGTGAAATCCGTGCCCTCAGCCGTTGTTTTAACCTTAATTTAATTATTCACAGTTCATCTCGTGTTACTCATTACACAGTTGCCAAGCCCACACACACTATTTTTCTCAAGCGTGTCGACCGTTCCTATTTTGAACCCTTTTTTCCTCAAATGCAAAAGCAAACCTACGCCGCTAAATTAAAAAGCCCGCCGCCTGCGTCCCCTCGCAGGACAGCAGTTTCCCAACATGTCACGGCTACGCCTGTGGCCAAATCCACAGCTTTCGGTCCCGCGCGCTCTCCCGTCCCCCCGCGGCACACGTGCACTGACGCATGGCGCCGCCAGCCTAGACATCCCCGAAACCATTCTTTTTACGACCCTCCGCGCGCCGGCCCGCGACACGTCGCCTCTCCCTCCCGTGCCTCCCTAGATCAGCGTCGCCGAGATGTGACAAACAAGCGTCCAGCACACGCAACCACGCGTCGCCCCGCTGGCGCCACCTCTCCCTCTTCCCCACCCCAGTGGACCCATGTTAATAGGTTCACACTCCTCTCAGACCTCTCTGATTCTTCGGAAGGCCCTCCTGGCTGCGAGCCAGTAGCCAAATCAGTCCTTTCCAAGCAGCGTGCCCCCCGGCACGTGCGTCGGCCCGCCCGTGGTCACACTCGCGGCCCTCCCCCTCCTCCCTCTCCATCACTCGCGTCCCCTCGCGGCTCGCGGTCCCCAAGTCCGCAGACCCCGCGTGATGCACAGCAGCCAGCAGCCCGCGGCTCCCCTCCGCCGGTAATTCATGATTCTATTTTTCTCCCTGACGTCGCACAGGTAGCCTCAGTTTACCCTGCGCCGCCTCCTCGTGTTCAGATCCAAATACCAATACAAATTGCAGGTGCGCGCCACCCAGCACTCATAGACTCAGGATCGAGTTTTAATTTGATTTCTGCATCTATTGTGGATCCCAACGCCATTGACGATAATTGCACTATGCCGTGCCTGCGTACTGCAGCAGGCACCCCAGTCACAATCTTAGGTGCTATCACGGTCCCCATTGATTGTGAATCAATTTTTACCACTCAATCATTTTATGTGTGCCAAAATCTAGCATACCCAGTAATTCTGGGCCTCTCCTTTCTATACTCTGCAAAGTGTGTTCTTGATTTTACCAAAGATGCATTGTCACTTAGTAACGGCTGCGAGTCAGCGACTTTGCTACACACACCCCGCCCTCCGGAAAATCCCTCTATAAATTTTTTGGCAGATTTTTCACACATGGATGTGCCTGCTATATACAGCTCCTCTTATCGCGCCTCCGCCCTGGAGTCTGTCACCATTCTGCCCCAACAATTTCCAAAAATTAAGTTTTCTCTGCCCCCTCACCCCCTCCGTGCGGATGCGACTCTGCGTCTGTCCGCTGCTCTTGCAAATAAATTGCAAGCTGACCGTTTTGATTTCTTTCTCTCCCCCTCTGACACACAGTTGTGGCTTTTTAATGGCTCTGATACGCCCGTTTCCATTAAAACCAGTACCCATATAGGTACACTGTCACCAGACGATGACTACCTAGCGGCAACAGTACACTCGTGTCCGCAAGTATCACTTGAAGACGACCAATGAACGGAAATTAAACTTCCGGACAAAGATTCTCACCCACCCCTCACTCATGACTTCCAGATAAATCCAGATCTGCCTCCAGATTAAATGCTTCGAGCACGCGCACTCCAAGAATCCTACAGCGACATTTTTGCCTCTACTTATGGCCAAATGACTAAAGAGTGTGTGTATAAAGCAAATTTACCGATCAAAGACGATTATAATGTCACTTATGTTCCCCAGTTCCGCCTCACACCAGCTGAGGAGGCCTACGCCATTTCTTATGTCAATCAGCTAGTTGAAGCTGGTGTTGCCGAGCCCGCCTCTAGTGAGTTTAATTCTCCAGTTTTTCTCATTGCAAAACGCCGTGATGACCCCTCTTAACCTCTAGAACATAGATTTTTAATTTCAATGAAACCGATTAACGCATCTTGTCTGAAACGCATTAATCACACCCTGCCCAGTTCCCAAGAAATAATTGATGCCATCAAACATAACCCATTCTTTTCTTCTCTTGATCTCAAAAATGGTTATTTCCAAGTGAGGTTAAGCGAAGCCAGTAGACGTTTAACTGCGTTTACCGTCAATCAAAAACAGTACCGCTTGCGAAAAATACCGCAAGGGTGCAGTGCTTCTGTCTCTCTCTTTTGTTCTGTCATTGCCAACACATTTGAAGGCATTTATTTTAACAAAATTTGGGGTTATTTAGATGACTTGTACACCGCTGCTAAGACCTTCGACGAAATGTGTGACACATTGCGTTTAATTTTTGACCGTGTTCGTCATGTTCATTTATATTTCAACCCAAATAAATCATCTTTCATTTATGCCTCAAGTAAGTGTTTTAGGTTGGTTAGTCTCAGAAAAAACAGTAGTACCTGATCCCAAAAGGTTCAGAGCACTCGATTCTCTCATAAATGTGACAAATAAAAAACAAGCCAGACACAGCTACGGTTACTTGAACTACCACCGCCGTTTTATCAATAATTACAGTGCAAAAATGAAAATTATTTCAGACATAATGATGCCTTCAGCTCAATTTATTTGGACTCCCGAACATACGGAAGCGAGGGGGAAACGACTCGAGTTATCTGGTGTACGTCGGTTTTGCTATCCGGGGTTATCCGGGGTTATCCGGGGTAATCCGGGGTGATCCGGGGTAATCCGTGGTTATCCGGGGTAATTTGAAACCAACTCTGTCTGAAAATCACATGCATAATGCTTCGGACGGAACAGGGATGACAACGCGAACTCGGACGAGAGTACTGCACATTTGTAAATTGCCGCGTGTTTGAATCCCTGTCCCTGTCCGAGCCGGACATGTAAACAAAAGAAGGTCGAGAGCAGAAGCAAGAAAGGTGGATTTAGTTTCATGACGCTGACGCTGACGCTGAACGCGTTTGTCAACTGTTTGGGTCTGTTCCTATAGAGTAGTTGAGCAAGAGAGGAGGAACAAAATTCCGGAACATGGCCGCCGTGACGTCACAATGGGCCGGTATGAGAAATTCACCGCTCGGAACCAGTCGCTCGCCGCTGAGCGGCGCAAATGCGCTCGACCTGTTCCTAGCGGTGAATTTCTCATACCGGCCCATTGTGACGTCTCGGCGGCCATGTTCCGGAATTTAGTTCTTCCTTTCTTCTTCACAATCGCGAGCTCAAACCATTCGCTCGAGAGGGCTAACAAATGAGCAGCGCCCGTGTCGGAGAGGGGAAAGGTCAGTGGCGGCACAGCGCCGCAGGGACGAATTTAACGAACGCTTGGACGAGAAGAGTTAAAACAAATCACCGCTGGAACACATTCAGTTGTGGCCGAGCCCAACCTAACCATAAGTGAGAATATTTTGAAAGCTAATATTGTGTGGGGACTTTAAGACTATCCCGAACAGTATTTTTGGAGCATAATTTTCACAGGAAAGATGAATTGCAGCTCTGGTCTTCATTGATTCAGATGCCACATTGCATATAAAGTGCTCCGCGCCACCTTCGCTGTTCAGGTGAAATTCATCCATGCCCTAAGTTGATGTGTACTGATATTGTTTCAAACACCAAAATTGTGTACTTCAGTGAAAGGTTGTACGTTTCACCCCTGGCAAGTGAAAATCATGGACGTTTAAACCCTAGTGATGCCAGTTGTATAAGGAACTTCCTTAAAAATTAAAACTGCACATTCAGTCTGAAACATGCGTGCCGTTCATTTAACTTGTGCACGCTCAAAATGTTTCAAATACCATGCCAGTTTCATAGCTGGGTTCATCATTCAAGATGGACTAAAATTAAAACCCGTGTCAACCGTTCTGATCTACCCCAAATTTGCAAGATTTCTGTGCATGAGCAGGCAGCGTTTATAATTTTTTCTTGTCTCAGAGCACTTTGTGTCTTTGTGAAGTCCATCCTTCTCTCGGATTCATAATTATCGGTATTTCTTTAAGATTTTATGTTCAGGTGACGCGTTAGAGTGGTTCCTAACATCTTTGAGAAATTATGATTGGACTCAATGAAAAGTAGTGTTTAAAATTAACCTTCATGTTCTAAAATATCTATCTCTAAAATATCTGCGAAAAAAAGCCATGTTTAAATCGAAACATGCATTGGGGTAAGTAACAACAAAAAAACATTCATACTTGTCCAAAACTTAAAATGTCCTTTACTACTAATATCATACTTTACGTAAAAAGTAAAACTAAATTAAAGCATTTAAAAAAAGGCAAAATTAAGGCCCTTGCCCTTCCCACCCTCTCTCTATGATGGGCCCCCTCTCGTCCACCAACTGATTAATTTCGTTCTCCAAACGAAATATCGTCCTGTCGCTGAACTGCCTCAGTCTTGCTGCCAGGGCCAGGGCGTACATGACCGTATGGTCATGTGGGTCGACGGGGCGACGGTTCAGCTCATTGACGAGCGCGTCGTCAAGGCGCTCGTTGAGCAGGTCGTCGCCCCGACGCAGGACAGCACGGCCTCCGCCGCCGACACGGCCTCCACCGCCCGGTCGACCGCCTCCGCGGGCGTGCCGCAGCGGCATCCTGGGGATGGCACGGGCCGGGTCGTCCGCTGCCTCCTCCTCTTCCCGCTCCGCCCGCAGCCGATCCCGCTCGCCGTAGCCGCGCTCGAGCATCTCCCGGACGTAGTCGGCCCGGTTGCCGCCGCGGCGCGCTGCCGGCTCACCCCCGCCGCCGAGCTGCACATCGAGGTCCAGGCGGTTCCGCCGCCCTCCGGGTCGCTCAGGGCTCGCCACGATGCGGACAGGAGCGGGCTGCTCCTCCTCCACCTCATCCCAGTCCAGATCCGGCAGTGCTGGTGGGTCTTGGACTTGGACAACGGTAGCCACGTCCTGGCGGGGTGCTTCCTGGGGGGCCGGCCGGATGATGGTGCAGACACCCGCCCCGCCAGCCGTCAGCAGCACAGGCATGCGCGCACCCTGAGCCTGGGTGCGGACATTAAGTGGCTGCCCCGCCACCCCGACGACAACCGGTCTTCCTGACGGGGCCGGAGGCCTGGCCACCGTTGCAGCTGGGGCAGGGCGCACTGCTGACGGGGCCGGAGGCCTGGCCACCGTTGCAGCTGGGGCAGGGCGCACTGCTGACGGGGCCGGAGGCCTGGCCACCGTTGCAGCTGGGGCAGGAGGCACTGCTGACGGGGCCGGAGGCCTGGCCACCGTTGCAGCTGGGGCAGGAGGCACTGCTGACGGGGCCGGAGGCCTGACCACCGTTGCAGCTGGGGCAGGGCGCACTGCTGACGGGGCCGGAGGCCTGGCCACCGTTGCAGCTGGGGCAGGGCGCACTGCTGACGGGGCCGGAGGCCTGGCCACCGTTGCAGCTGGGGCAGGGCGCACTGCTGACGGGGCCGGAGGCCTGGCCACCGTTGCAGCTGGGGCAGGGCGCACTGCTGACGGGGCCGGAGGCCTGGCCACCGTTGCAGCTGGGGCAGGGCGCACTGCTGACGGGGCCGGAGGCCTGGCCACCGTTGCAGCTGGGGCAGGGCGCACTGCTGACGGGGCCGGAGGCCTGGCCACCGTTGCAGCTGGGGCAGGGCGCACTGCTGACGGGGCCGGAGGCCTGGCCACCGTTGCAGCTGGGGCAGGGCGCACTGCTGACGGGGCCGGAGGCCTGGCCACCGTTGCTGCGCAGGCCCGCTTGGCTGCGGCAGCTGCAGAGGCGCCTGCAGCAGCTGGGGGTGACGGCGGAGCGCGCCCCTCTGCTGCCGACGGCACTCGACGTCGCTTGGCGGCGGCGGCGGCAGGAACCCCCGCACCCACACCGACGACCACGATGCCCTGGTCGGGCAGCTCGTGCGCAGCGGGCAGTACGGCGTCCGGGATCTGCCGGATCACGCCATCTCCGCAGTCGAACTGCACCGGCTGCGACGACGCCTCAAACAGTTCCAGCGCCTCCGCCTGCAAAATAAATTGTGTGCGTATAAAAATCGAGTCTCTTGCAAGGGAAGAGAACCGAGGGTGCATCGGTATGGTACATTGTCGGGCACCAGGAGGTGGTGGTCCGGGATCAGCGGCGGACTGGCTGAGTGCGAGAGAGACGGACTTTGCCGTTTGCTGCTGCAGTGTGAGAGAGCCGGTGGAGGAGAGGGGGGGGGGCTCTCTCTCGCACTACGTACGCAGTCAAACGAGGCAGTCCGTCTCTCTCGCACTTTGCACTCGCTGCCGTCCGCGATCCGGATACCTGGCCGGTTCAACTGTCGATGGCACATGATATGTACAAAGGCTCACTTACCCCAAGGGATAGCGTGTCGGACTCCGAGGCAGAGCGGTGAGGCATCGACGACACGGTGTCCTCCGGGCCGTAGCCCGGGTTCAAGAACGCCATGTGCCGCGCGTACTTGTAGGTCGGCGCTACCTCTGCCGCCGCCTGGCCGCTCTTGCCGTCCCTGCGGCGCCTGATGTTCTGGAGGTAGTTGGCCTTTAGCCCGATCCAATGCTCTTTGCAAACCCGAGCTGCACACAGGGGCGCACAAAACAATTACCGACGGGCCCTACGAGACACTGCGCTTAGGGAATGACCCTTCAACTCACCCTCGGTTTGCTGGAGCTCCCCAGCAATCTCCGCCCACAGCTGGTTGCACAAGCCCTTGTTCTTATAGTCCCTATGACTAGTATCCCATAGGGGCCTCCTCCGCTCCACGGCGGCAATGAGCGCCACTTCCACGGGATGGGGTGGCGCCATGGTCGGGAGCGACTGGTGGAATGGGCCGGGCCGCGCCGGTGCGGCGTGTCGGTGTCAGTGTTGTCATGTCAATGAGTCTGTCCGCATGTCAGTGTGGGTCGGAGGGCGGGCGGACAGCAGCCGGGTTCCGAATCGGGCGGTCGGGCTGGGCGAGCGCTGCTTGACTACGTTCGAAAGCTTTGCCCGAACGCATCCGAGCCTATGCCTGGAAAGCTTTCGAACGCAGCGGCGTAACGCGCTCGGTCTGACCGGCCGAATTAGCACTCTGGATGCCGGGCGGGCGCCCAGGGAATGTCCAGCCGGTCACAGCGCGTCCAGCTTGTTGACAGGGGCCGCCATGGAGCGGGGGTAGGAAGAGCAGGGGTAGTGCCGAAAATCCTTTTTTTCTGTTTTTCCATTTAATCCTCTGTCCAGAGAGACAAAGAATTTTGTTTCATGTGTTTCCATTGGTGTGGTAACTTTTGTGGGCTTAATTTTTTTTTTAAAAATAACAAGAAGTACACATGGATTTTGCAAAATTTAATGCCTTTTATTGTCACTCGTCTACAATGCATTTCAAGCGTAACTTTCAACTTCAACACCTCTTCGTTTTACAAAAATATGTGAGCGAGGGGTTCACAGGTTTGCAAACATTTGGAGACAATGAAATATCAATATCAATCTATTGAAAATCTTGAAAAGAAAAAATTACATTTTGAAGTTTCTGACAAATAGTTAACACATATGGCCCATTCACTGTACACTTTGTGCCCTTTGTACAAAAAGAGTTAATCTCTGACTTAAATCATCAAGCCCAATTACATTTTTCCAAAGATAGCAGATAACCAGCACTTCACCTAAACATAAAATCTTAAAGAAACCCCGATAATTGTGAATCTGAAAAGGATGGGCTTGACGAGGATACGACTTGACCTAAAGCAAGTGAAATTGTGAATGCTGCCTCGTGCGCACAGATCTTCATGCAAGTTCTAAGTAAATCAGAACAGAAGACATGGGTTTTGGTTTGTGTTCTACATTTTGAACAGTTGACCCAAGATGCAACTTCACTTTTAAAATTTTGACCAATATGCTTTTTTTTGTTACTTGAAACTAAACAAAACACAAAAACTATATGCAATTCGAGAAATGCTAAACTTTTGCCTCTGAGGCAGTTAGGACAAAAATTATGAATATTTACTGGGAAATGAATTGAAAATGGAATGTCGTCCCATAAACTAAGATACAAACTGGTAACAAAAGTAAGGAAACTTTGGCCTCTGAGGCTGTCAAGACAAAAATTAAGAATATTTACTGGGAAATGAATTGAAAATGGAATGTGAACTAAAAACCACGCTGGCATAACAAAAGAAGTAAAACTTAGCAGCTCAAGGGTGAAGCAGGTGCTCCCACTGCCATGGCACTGCACCGGGGCCCAAAAAATAGTCTGTAAGATCCTCCCTGATGCGCTCCGGACCCTCTCCCACGTCGGCCCCACCGGCGCCATCACCGAAGGCGTAGCGCGGTAGCTCGGCGGCCTCCGGCAGGTCCTCGAAGCGGGGGGGAATGTACCATCGCTGCTGCGGTGGCACATTCCCTTCATTGAGAACTAAGTAGTTGTGAAGACACACAACAGCTTGGATGACGGCCTTCGCCGTCACCCGAGAGGCGACGAACGTCCACCTCAGGACCCTCCACCGAGCAGTCAAGATGGCAAACACGTTCTCAATGAGACGCCTCGCCCTGGACAAGCTGTACATAGAGAAAGACGAATTAATGCCGCGCTTCTCCTCCGTCCGGCTATAGGGAAGTCTAGCCTCTCGCTCCACTCACCGGTAATTAAAAATTATTTTTTCATCCGAGAGGAAAGCACCGGGGTAGGGCTTCATGACGTGAGGTCCAAGTGTGAACGCGTCATCCACCACCAGCACCGGCGGCGTGGCCGCCCATCCACCCGGCAGCTGTCTCGGCGGCGGCAGAGGCAGCGTGCCGTCCCGCAACGACTGGTTCAAAGTGCTCTGCTCCCACACGCCGCCATCACTTCGGCGCCCACGCGCCCCGATGTCGACGTAGGTGAGCCTGTACTTTGCGTCGCACACCGCCAGCATCACCATGCTTTGCGTCCCTTTATAGTTGTACCACTCCGACGCGCCATTCGGAAAATTCTGTAAAAAGAGAGAAGAATTTTGTTTATGGACACATAATTTTCCTGCGCTATTTTTTTTACTAACGATAAGTACCGCGCCTTACCTGAACCATGCAGTGGCGCCCATCCATGGCGCCGAAGCAGTTGGGGAAGTCCCACTCCCTGAACATGTCGTCCATGATACCCAGGATGCGTTCTTCGGTGAGCGGCGGCAGCATCTCCTCGCTCAACTCCTCCCAGATGATGTTGCAGGTCTCCCGTACTATGACTCCCGTCGTGCAAGCCGGCACGCCGAACGTCAAGCCGGCGTTCTTCATGAGGGACCCCGATGCCAGGAAACTGAACAACCACCAAAGACGGCATAAAATTTCCACATAAGCGAGTCAAAAGAATGAAAGGCCTCGTCACATTTTGCACGCTTGTAGGTCCCAACAATTGATTAGCCTAGTGGCGCGCTTTTGCCCTGCCCGCCTGCTCTGTTGATAAGAAATGTACTCACTGCAACGTCAGAGCCAAGCGCTCTCCTGGTGGGATGCGGCCGACGCCAGGAAGGACTCGCAGCCGCGGCGTGAGACGCGCCAGCAGCTCCGCGAAGATTTCCGGGGTCATGCGAAAATGACGGAAAAATTCCTCCGGGTCCTCGGCCATCATGGTGCGGACGGTGGTGCGCCAGGCACCGTGCTGTGCGCGGTTCTGCCACACGGGCCGCCTGAACCACCGACGGCGAAGCCGTGGCACTCCCCGGCCGCGCCGGCGGATCAGCAGCAGGCGCATGAGGAGCAGGCGCCGCAGACGGTAGTCGTCTGCAAGCCAAGAACATTCAGCCCCCGTCCCCGACCACAAGCACCACGACAAGCAATATCACGGAAGTTTTACTCACCACCACACACATCGGGCAGGGCAACGCCTCCGGCAGCGTCCAACGCATTTCTCCGCCGCAACAGTAGGAGAAGAAGCTGCTTCTTCCTGATCACGCTCCTCGACTCCATGACGAGGTCAGCGACGGGTCAACGATGACAGCAGAGTGGCCCATTCGACGACAACCGTGCAGGCTCGGGGTGAACAAGGGGAGGGGGTGGGGGAAATACGCCCTTTAGATTCTTCTTATTTATAGATAAAATCGAAGCGGAAACGTCAACGTCATACGAATCTAAATCCATTTTAATTCTGCTGCATACGGGGGGGGGGGGGGTCGAATTTCACACACAGCTATAGTTTTGAATGTCACGTTTTCCGCGCGCAAATCGTGCACACTGCGTCCAGCGCACTCTATAGGCCCGTATAGCCCGGAATTGGTCGTTCTCTGGCCCCTTCAAGTGGAACGAGCCCAAACAGTTGACAAACGCGTTCAGCGTCAGCGTCAGCGTCATGAAACTAAATCCACCTGAACTCTTGTCCTTGTTTGTGTTGTTTTCCACGATCGTATTTATTTACGTTCCGTCGGGCGATTGCTTTTTGTGCGTCGACCTGGTTTAGGTTTTTCGCCTGTTGATTGAAATTACGACGCATCGCGTCGGACAATTTTCAGTTACGAAAATTTCGACGTGATATCCGTCTGTGGCGTAGACACCTCAAGCACACGCCAGTTGATTTTCAAGCTAGTTTGTTACGTGCTTGGGACATCAGTCGTGATTCAATAACTGAGGTGTGAAAAGATCCGTGGAATCGAAAACTCGTTAAAAATCAGAGTGCACAAATCGATGTGCTTCCGTGGACTAGCATACAGTTTACTGGACGGAAGAGAGTTACGCTGGGTCACTTGGGCAGAGGTTATGTTTCACTGACTGAGATGCATCAGAAATGTGTTTTGTGTCAATGCCACATCCAACAAAAAGATTCTCATCCAGGTCAGTGGATTGTGGTAATCTGAAAGGTAATGTGTCTCTGTATTACTTTCATTGAGTGACACTATCATTTTTGTTTCCAGTGTGCTTTGCTCTGCTCGTAGTCTGGAACATGGGGACATGTGGAGAATGTAAAAATGAAACGTGGATACACAATGTAAAACACTTGTTCTTCATGAATTCATTCCACCCTGAGATCTGTGAATGTGTTTATATCTCCTTTACTTCTGGTGATTATCAGTTTTTTTTTATTTAGTGAAATTACTTTTGTGGGGTGTCTGATTAACCATGATTCTTGAAATAGTGTTGGATTTTATTCAGTATATAGTGACATTAACATTATGTCTCTGTTTGCTTTCAGTTTTCTGGTGAAGAGCTGAAATAGAATTCGCCGTTAGCCTAGAGCAACAAATCTACATTTTATGAAAAATAGAGCTCTAATCTTAAATATTGGAAGTGGTAATTACACGTATTTCAGGTTATGTTTCCCTGTGTTTATACAATTACAACCCTTGTAATTATGTTTCCAAAATCGGAAACTAATCTAGTGTCAATCGTGGACCATCGCCCACAGGATATTGAAAACGAAATTGGTTTTACATGCCATGGTAAAGTACACTTGATGTGTAAACTTCTCTGTGCCATGCAGTGGTTGGCATTCAGTAAAATAAATTGGTAAGTTGAGTCTTTAGTTGTGCCTTATTATCTCTCCTCTGTTCTTCACAGGATAACTGGATATTTACATTTTCTTTCAGTTTGCTGTCTCCAGTTGCAAATCATATTGAATCAATGGTGACAGAGAAGGGCTCAAAGAACTGCAGAATAGAGAGTGATGTTTATAGAACTTTTTGGTAAGCCAACTGCTACTGATGTGGCTGCCACTATTTAGTAGATATGAGATGGTTAGCTAAATGTGAAAAAAAGTAATTGAAAACAAACGGCAATGAGTTCATGTGGACACCAAATTGATTGTAGTTTACGGTTAATTTCAGAAACAGAAATTCAAGAACTGCTGACATATCGCAGCACTGACAGTGCAATTAAATCCAGTAAATCAAAATCTAAATGACCAAACTGTTCCAAAGTGACAACTTTTTGTTAATGGGCATTTTATTTATTTCTTAGACTATGCGTGCTTTCTTTGTCTCCAGTACATTGCTTTGCTGAATTGTACACCGCAGAGGAGACACCAATACCTTGACATACCCAGCCAACCGAGGCTTGAGCTTTGCGTTGGCAGATGTCTTCTGTATACACAACAGGGACATTAAGAGACTATTTTAATGCCTCACTCAAATGGTAACTCCAAGTCGTGGCACAGGCAATGGTAAGAATTCTATAGTAGAAAGTACTTTTACTTGGCCTTTCCTTGTAAAATTATAATGTGCTATGTTCTTTTTTTTTTCTTTTCAGAAAGACCCAACCTGTTAACAAAGTAACTCTAGATTACTTAAAGATATTATTTTTTTTAATGGTATGAATTTTATACATTGGTAGAAATGTGAATTGGATCTTAAGCACCTTCATATGTGTGATTGTGAGTATATTTTTGTTCATGTAAAGTATTATTATTATTATGTATTTGTATTATGTTTGTCTTAGAATTCAATTTGCATTGTAAACAAATTCGAACCTTTTTATTGGTTCCAGGAAGGCTGCTCAGTATGGTATGGTATCATAACAAAATGCCTCCTTGTGCCATAACACTTCTGCATCGTCAAATAATATTTATTGCAAAATGATCTTGGTCAACTTCCTTTCTTAATGGTAATTTTCTTTCATTGCATCTTGTAGTTACCTTTGGGTATCACCTGTACTTGAAATTAATCCTTTTTCCCTTTGCCTCTCTCCCTTCCAGCTGACTTCATTTCCAGTTATGGTCAATGCATTGTTGTGATACCACCACTTTATCAGGAGATTTGAATTAAATCTTCTCTCAAAACGGGTTGTCCATGGATGTCTGTGGCGTTTCCCCTGTGAGTATTGTATTATTTTGGAATTTAATAATCAACCAAACTGTTCCAAAGTAATAAGTATTTGTTAATGAACATTGTTTATTTCTTTTCTAGACTCTGCATGCTTTATTTGTCATCAGTACTAAGCTTGGCTGAACCGTACACCAACGCCAACCAAGACCTCACCATACCCAGCCAACTGAGATAAATTATGCACGCGTGTGTTTTCTACACAGCATAATACTTCCTAAGAAAAGAGGATTAAAAAGTATCCGTGCTTTAGTCTTACCCCAGAATTGTTCTTTGAACCCACAAAAGATAAGTTCAATTCTTTTTGGTGTGCTCTGTCAAGCAATGACAGCAATTTTTAATGAATATGTAGAGTCCAAGAAAAGACAACTATTATATAAACAAAAGTATAGATTGAAGTGAAGGTTAATTTGCACATTTTGAGTAATCCTGGATGAGACTGGTGACATTGGTGACAAAAATAAGAGGGGTTCAAAATCTTGAAACAAACTTGACAACTGGGGTTCTCTGAAGGTTCTAGATTTACAAATGAGTATGGAACATACCTTCGTACGCCCTCGGTAGTGCATGTGCGCATGAAGGAGGGCCTCTGTGCAACTCCAAATCAAAGCTAACCGCCGCGCACGGTAGACACCTCGCCCGACACGCGTGTCAGAGGGGAAGTCTACCCCACAGGCGCTAACCCATTACATTTTAGTACGCGGATTCCGATGAGTTATCCAAGGTTATCCGAGGTTATCCGAGGTTATCCGAGGTTAGCCGGGGTTATCCGGGGTTATCCGGGGTAATCCAGAGTAATCCGGGGTTATCCGGGGTAATCCTTATCCGATGTACGCCAAATTCCTCAGTCGTTTCCCCCTCGTACGGAAGCCCTTAAAACCGTGTACGCCGAACTGACTTCCGCGTGCCTGTACCACTTTGATCCCGCGCTGCCGACGCGTCTCTATACCGACGCAAGCACAGTCGGCCTTGCTTCTGAATTGCACCAAAAACATGACGGTGTGTGGAAACCTTTTGGTTTCTACAGTCGCACTACTACTCCTGCGGACCAAAAATTAGTTAGTCTTTATTTAGAAAGTCTCAGCGCCTGTGAAAGCGTCATCCACTGGCGACAATACCTAGCAGGAACACCTTTTGAGCTGTACACAGACAGCACCGGTCTTGCCGCACTTTTAAAATGAAACACCCAACTCCCAGTGTAGCTCGTTACATCGCCATTCTTTCGGAATGCCCTATTACAAAATAGTGTACAAAAAAGGCTCCGAAAATATAGCAGATGCTATGAGTCGCTGTCCCGACCCCCTAACCCTTCCCTCTGGTCCCGAACGAGACTGCCCCGCGCTGCTCTTTGATGCCATAGTCTCAGCGGTGCGCCCCTGTTACAATCTGCGCTCCAAAAATCGAGCACTCCCCGCAGAGGCAGCAGTCCCTGTCTCCAATCTTAATTCTGTCCCTCGTCCGGCCCCCACACGTGTCGAAAAGCGTGTGCCCCTTTTAGAGAAAGCACTCTCCCTTCGGAAGCTCTCGTCAACAACTGGTGAGCCAGCACAGGTTGTAAAATCAAAATTCCCCTGTGTACGACACAAGCGACTCGCTCGCGCAGTCCACCTTTCTAAAATCAGGAAGCCCCTAGCGCAGCTTCCACGCCGCCGCGCGTCACGTCTTCAAGCCCATATTTCTCCACCACTTAGCCGCGCCTCCCCTCTGCAGGACATCCACCATAACTTGTTAGTCGACCAATTGGCCCCCCCACTGACAGTTCGAGACGGTACGCCCCCCTCGGCTCACCAGATCTCTGACATTCCCCCTCCCCCCACCCCCTTCCTCACAGCTTTAAGAAAACGTTTCACCAATCTTGTGTCGCGCTCCCCTCCCAGTGACACGCCGGTACAACACTCTGGCCACCTGCAGTCGGCGCGTGCCACCGATGATGAGCCCCCCTCGCCGCCCCGCTCCCCATCCCCCTCCCTGTTCTCCCTCTCCGCCCCCTGCCCTCGACGGCTCACACACAGCGGACCCGCCTCAGTCGGACCCGCTCCCTATCGAGCCCCTCTCGAGGCCCTCACAGGACCCAGGTCCCTTGCTCCCAGTAGCTTATGCAGAACTCTTATCTCAGCAAAAAGCTGACTCTGAAATTAATACTATAAGAAATTTGCTTTTATCAAAGAAAAGTCATAAAAAATACAAGCTTTACAATGATCTTGTTGTCACTCGACACGCCCCTCATCTGGTTTACATACCAGCCCCCCTGCGTGCTGCCCTCCTACATGAGGCCCACGACTCTGCCTTGTCAGGCCACCTCGCCTTCCGCTCTACCCTAGCCCGTCTCAGCGACTTCTTCTGGCCTAGGAAGCGCCGCGACGTCCTGTTGTACACTCAGACTTGCTTAGTTTGTCAACGCTATCGGAAGAAAAATTTTAAAGAAGGTGTTCTGACCCCAATTAAGCCTTTGTTTCCGATGCAATACTCTAGCGCAGATGTGAAATTCTGTCCTAAGGCCTCTTCAGGAAATGCCTATTTTCTCTTAATTTGTAAGTTACACACTCGATATATTTTCACTAGACCTATGAAACATAATAATGTTAACGAAATAATTATAATTTTTAAAGAGTTTATTTCTCTCTTTGGGTGTTTTTACACACTGCTTTGTGATTTGGACTCCTCATTCTGTAGTTATGAATTTAAAAAATTCACTTCCCAGCTTGGCATCCAAATAGATTTTTCGCCTGCAGGTCACCATGACCCTAGTGGCGCTGCTGAAGCAGGTATCAAAAAAGTTGCAGATAGAATAGCACTACTCTGCAATGAATCTCTTTTATCTTGGGACAAATTGTTGCCCCTCAGCACACTCGCTGCCAATACAAACAAACGATTCCACTACAATAACTCTAGTTTTCAACTTATGTTTGGGTTTGATTGCCTTACCCCTCAACGAATCTTATATACACTTCCCAAAAAAGTGACACCCACCCAAAAACTACTTCAACATTTTCAAATGCGTACCCAAGCGCAAAAAATACTAGCTTCCGATCAGGAAGGCCAAAAGGCTTATTTTGATAAAAAACGTAAGCACACTACATACCGTCCTGGAGACCAAGTTCTCGTTTACAGGCCCCATAAGCGCTCAGCCGCCAAGTTCCTTTTTGTTTGGCGCGGCCCCTGCACTGTCATTGCACAGCGTGGCCCCTCGTCATATTATGTTAAGGCTCCGTTCCGCAACTCCTACAAGTTGCAAAAAATCCACGTCACTTCACTTAAAAAAATTTTCGCGCCCCCACTTTTTGGGCCCGAGCG
>CM049594.1:15036918-15070712 GCA_026979955.1 Megalurothrips usitatus
GGATTTCTGACGGGACTCACCCCCGTGCTTCTTGAGCTCGTCCCAGGTTCTAAAAAACCTTTATGATTTTCGGAATCACGTTTCTCTTGTCCGTGGCGTGGAAGCTAGCCTTCTCCCAGAGCTCCAGAAGCCTGTCCGCCACAATAGCCGCCGACTCGCGCAGCGGCTTCTGCTCCTCGTGGTGGTTGTATAGGAACAGACCCAGGACCTGCCGATTCGACGGCAGCTTCATCCCGGACACTATTTCAGAAATCGGCGAGCAGTCCATGAAGTAACGCCGCGTCCTTTTACAGCGTACGAACGGCATGTTGATCACACCCCGGATAAAATCGTAGCTGAAAATAGACGGATTCGGTCGCATCTTTACTGGGATTGAAGCCTGACTTTTGCTGGGCGTAACTGGTTACTTTGTAGTTTTACTGGTTTTACGCACATTCGTAATGAGCATTCCCGGATTTACTGAGATTTAACCCGACCTCGTTCACCGAACTGAGCGTGTTGCTGAGCTACTGACCTTCCACTGATTCGTTGACTGAGGCGTTTCTTAGTTTTACTGAGGCTGAGCTGGTCTTTTATTGTCTTAGGACTGATTATCACACATAGCGACTGAAACCTGCCGCTTACTTACTGCCTTTCCACCCTACGGAATTTCACTGGCAGAATTGGTTACGTCATTTAAGTGAAATTAACTGTGTTCTTTGACATTCCTTTCAACGTTTCACTGACTGTTAGCTGATATGACACGAACTGCTATTACTTGAATAGCAACTGGTTGATGAACCCATGAATGTTCTCAAAAAATTACTGACTTCTCTACACTTTGGCCTGGCAGGAACTGAATTAAGGAAGTGTGGAACTGACCTGACACGAACCCAAATTAGGAGACTGAAACATACTGATAAAACAAATATGTAACCTGGTTTTGTGAGACAACCTAGTGGAATAGACTTAACCTCTTTCCTAAAGTTACTGATTTATCAATATCTTTCCTGACATGAACTGAGCATCATATTATTTTACCTGACACTACATGAACCTAAATCAGTAAAGACTGCACTTTACTGATAATCATTGAGTGTGACTTCCCTGAAAATCTCTCTGGAAATGGGTGCAGAATTATGAACTGTGTGCTTTTAACAAGATTCCTAATAGCAGCTTCCAAATGTCCCCATAGCAGTAATGAATCTGATAAGGTTCAGAAAAATTAAAACAAACAGGAAATTCAAAACAAAATTTCAGACTTTAGTCACATTTTAGCCATTCAGATATAAAATTAGATAAAACAAAAATTTTAGGTAGGAATGTAAAACTAGACATTTCAAAATTTCAGGTAGAAATATAAAACTAGATATTACAAACTCCAGGTAGAACTATAAAACTAGACATCACAAACTTCAGGTAGAAATATAAAATAGATAGAAAATAGCAATAGAGAGAATTATCAAAAAAAGCCTAATCCTCATCACTGCCATTTTCAGAATTGTCATAATCATCTTCATCGTTATCACTGGTACCAGAGCTGTTGCTATTGTCATCAGAATCCCCTGAAGAGCTGCCATCAGAGATTTCCTCAACATCTGATAACTGATCAATAACACCCTCAGAAATGTACGAGTCACCCTAAAAGGAAAAACATAGCATTAGCCATACAATTCTTCTAGATAGACAAAAGTATCAAGACTGTCATAGTTGAACAAGATAAGAGAGAGGATAAAGCAAAACTTACATCCACATTTGACTTGCGAGAGTGATGAGGAGTTGATGTGGTGAACTTTCCTACTTTCGCAAAAACCTCTTCACTCATAGGCTTAGGCCTCTTGTTGCCTGTTGAAGGCCTCCCTTCTTTTTCCCTTTCTGTAATCTTCTTATTACCTTTGCTTTCAGGCACATTGTTTGTCTTCTCTCTATCTGTTGTAGCCCTTCCTTCATTTTTTTCTCTTGCTACTTTCTTCCCATCTTGTCCTTTGCTCTTCCTCTTCTCTCTATCATCTTTTCGTTCGTTCACTTCATGCTTTGCTTTGCTTCTTTTATCCTGTTCCTTCAGATCCTTGCCTCTCCCTTTAGCTCTACTCTTGTCACTACTTTTCTTGATATCTTGACTCTTCTTCTCATACTTGGACTTCTTTTTCTTAGTAGCATTTTTCTTCTTTACCGGCTGTCCCTCTTTCTTTGTATTTTTAGTCATCTTAGCACGCACAACAGTGCCGACCAGGTCTGGACGGTTGTTCCAGACCCACCTTCTGGCTGCATAAAACCTTTCGTTGCAGCATTCTTTCAAGATTGTTTTGTCAAAGTTGTATTTTAGGGTGTTCATTTTGGCCTTAACATAGACTGCAAACAAGAAAAACATTTAATTTGTATTCTATTTACACTTGATTTATTCAAATTAAAAAAAGAAGTACCTTGAAGAATTGCAGACACGTTCGATGGCAACTGCTTCACTCCCTTGGTTTTTCCACTGAAGGTCATTTGGGCCAACTCAACGGTGTCATATAGGCAGTTCAAAATATAGTGAATTAGAGTTCGTGGATCTCCATCTGGACACTCTGTTTCAACAGCTGCCTTCTTGCTTAGAGGAATGAGAACAGCAGGGCAGCCCTTAACGAGAGGAACCATCTGAAACCGATAAATACATATAAATACATACACATTTAGCTACTGTGTGTTTATGTGAACAGATCAGATTCCGATACCTTTTCATCACCCTTCTCTAACTCTGAACCTTCACGACTTACGAAGGATGTGGCAGAAGTGTTCAGCTTTGGCCTCTGCTGATGGACTGTTTTATCCTGTAAATTAAATAATGCATCGTGAGAGTGGTAATACTTCATAATTTATGCCAATATAGAAAAAGATAATACTAACTTTACAGCCTAGTTGGTTATCATCGACAAGGAGTTGGAAACTATTGAAGATGGCTATGAAAAAAGGGAGAAGTTCAACAATAATTGTCTAGCACTACTCTACCAGTGATTTAATAAAGATAAAAGTAATCTACATACCAACACATTTAGTGCATGAACAGGATCCCATGAAAAGGTCCTCGGTCTGTGTTTCAGAGGTTTTTGACATTGGAAGCGTTTCCTCCAAATCGTCATCATTATTAATAATGGTTTGCTGGGTACCAGTCTCAGTAATTTTTGGAGATGTAGGAAAGCCAACATTTGTCAATTTGTCTGAAAAATAAATATATTTAATTAATATAAAGAAGGAACAAGAAGCAGCCCTTAAAAGGCTGATTGAAATGTAAATGCACCCTTGGAACAACATTATTACTTTTGTTGGCAACAAGAAAAAAGTCTTACTTGAGAAAAGCCCAAAACAAGTTTCCTTGTTGCCCAACTTGGACAATGACCCTTGCTGCTTGAATTCAGTGGACGCTGTTTTGGGCTGCTCGAGTCCAGCGGACGCTGTTTTGGGCTGCTCGAGTCCAGTGCACTGATTCGGTGTTCCATCTTGGTCTACAAAAGGGAAAAATATCACAACTACCATTGCCTTTCAGATCTCAAGGGCAC
This sequence comes from Megalurothrips usitatus, assembly GCA_026979955.1. Classification (NCBI taxonomy): domain Eukaryota; kingdom Metazoa; phylum Arthropoda; class Insecta; order Thysanoptera; family Thripidae; genus Megalurothrips; species Megalurothrips usitatus. The sequence continues at coordinate 15,040,434 of CM049594.1, forward strand.
AAATGTAAAACAAAACACTATTTACCATTGGCTACTGAACCATCAGATTCTGGTGTATCACAAGACACATCAATACCTACAAAAAAAAAGTGAGTTGATAATTTCGATAGAATAGAAATGTAAACGGAAACGAAGCATTTAACAAACACACCTGTAGAACCCGTTTCATAGATATTGTTTACGTCAATAACTTTTGAATTGAGACCCATCTCATTCATCTTCTTCAACTTATCCTTTGCTTTTTTAGCACCGACTTGCTTTATGGCTTCGGCTGTAGCTGCCGGTTCAATACCTGTTATCAGTTCCATAGCCTCATTTGTAGTCATTCTTGTGAGGTCTATACGGTCTGATCGAGTTGTCCTTTTTCTTCCTTTATCTGCACAAATAACAGAAGAAGGATTAGTATGATCTAAGCAAAACATTGAGTCTTAAAAATGCTCTAAATCAGAACGCAACACAGCTTTGAAGAGGACGTGAACAAACAAAGAGTTTCCGGCCTAGGCCAAGTTCAAAATGAACACGGCTCACACGGAGAACAATACACCGGGTGAACATAACCCAACACAGCAAACCCAAAAAAGCAAAATTGTTGAAACACATTATTTTTACTCTCGAAGAAGATAAACAGATTGATCATTGGCAAACAAAAATGGTAGCCTAGGCAAGAGAACACGCGATGCCCACAACGTAGCTAACCAAGTAACGGTTAGTTAAGGCAGTCAAAATGGCCAGTTATCAGCGAGTTGAAAGTATCATAGGAATACTATACCTGAAAACTCCAGCTGTTTCACCACAGCATTTCTGGTTTTCGCCAAACTCTTCGAAAATCTTGTAGCTTGGGAAGCCATGTTCAACCGCAACTGCCGAGACTTCTTTCGAAACGAGACGTTGGGAGAGTGACGCAGCACGACGCTCACTTGTTTCTGTGCCAACTGTTAACTGTTAAACGTCTGTTGCAGGGTAGACACTTCTTCATTTCTCGCTGCTACAAAAAAAGAGTATGAAACAAACACCTTCTTAAATTAAAAATTATTCTGCTTACTTACACTTATTTCATTTCTTAATTCCACAGTAAACCTACTTACGTATTTTTTTTGTTTTCCCTCTCTTACCGTCGAACGGCTTTCTTTTGTTCGAGAAGTATGTACCAACTGTATTCTGTCTAGGCAAGGACTGTTCAGCGTATATGTTTTTAACGTAAACCAAAGTTGTTGAACGCAGTAGGTTATGCTATTTGACAATTTATTTATTTTTGATTTCGACAAAAAATTGTTGTTTTAGTGCTGGGAAGGAATTGTCTGCCCATAGTAAGTAGTGCACTCCCTGTCTGCACCTGCGTTAGTTTCCTGCCCATAACTTTTCTCAAAAGCGTCTTTTACAATTGTTCATGATTCATACCAACAGGGTTGAAACGGACTGAGAAATGTCAAAAAGGCCGAGATTAGACTATCATTTTACTGGGGACGAGTCGGAAGTTGAAATAGAAGATGAGGATGGAATGCTTGACGATTCATTTGTAGAGCCTAACAGTAGCCCGGCTCGCATCTCTCCTTCTCCTGCAGGTTTGTTTACAAACTCACTTATTTCAATACACTGAATTCGTCCTTCCTTTCTAGACAAGGAACTATTTTTGTCTGTCACCATTTCTTTAATAATAACTCATTTCTATTTTCGATTTCAGTAAACATTGATTCTGAATACGATGACACTCGAGATTCATTTTCTGGTGCATTCTCAACTCGGAACGTCTCAAACATTCCCCCTCAATTTCATCCAAGTAAGTTTAACTGTAAAGATGGTTGTACAAGGAACTAATCAGACTCACTGTGATTAACGTTCCATTTCACGTTCTGTGCTGCAAGTGATCACCTTTTATATCCCTCGCATGATAATATAAATATGAAATAGAATATCGATCACGATGAGTCTGATAAAGTTCATTGTATTTAATTGGTCTCAGTTTTGTACTTTCTTTTTTTTCTAAATAATTTTGCCTATTATGAACGTACTTTTAGAACCTCTTTTTATTCCCATGATTATCTGTTTTCAGGTACTCCTAATCATGGGATGAATCAAACAATAAATCTATTAGCTTCAGAATCGTTTGCTATTAATGAAAGCTTTGACAGTCCCTCTAAGGAAGAATGGCCAGGTAAGTTCTTCTGCTTTTGGCAAGTTTCTCTGCCTCAAAAGCAGTGCTAATATTGTTATTTCTCTCTTTTGCAGATTTTGCTCAAACACCAATTCTCAAACAGACTGACATTCATAGTGATACTGACGGTGACAGTGAATCTGGTGCAAGCAGTAATGGTATAAATATTTGAACTATAAACCGTAAACTCTAGCATATATAAAAGTGTGTGACATGCTTCATTGTTTTTTCTCAGGTTCTTTTGTGTCATCTTATTTCTCTGACGATGACGACATACTGCTTGATAATGACAATGAAGAATACGACCTAAACATCGAGGAAGATAAGCCTGTCTACAAGGGTGCACCCATAACCATGAACGATAGTCTTCTAGCCATTCTTGCTTTTACCTTGAGGCACAGACTGGATGGTTCTACATTGGTCCATCTCTTGCAGCTTATTGGTTTACACTGCAGAAAAGAAAAGTCCCAGTTTAAGTCCACACTGTATTTTTTTAAAAAACACTTTTCTCATTTGAAAGCTCCAGTAAAGCTTCATTATTATTGTTCAATTTGCTATGCTTCTCTCCCGAGCAAAGAGGCTAAGTGTACTAATATTCTTAACGAATCTCATTTAAAAAAGGAGGGACATAGTTTTTTTTTGGAAATGGATCTGAAAGAGCAAATCAAAACACTGTTCGGGAGAAAAGGATTCTTCGAAGATCTCCATCATCGTTTCTCCAGAGTGAAGTCAAAACCAGAGAATATTGAAGATATCTACGATGGACAACTCTACAAAGAATTTGTTGCAAGTGGCTTCCTTTCTGAAAAAAACAAGTCAAACTTTTCAATGCTCTTTAATACAGATGGTGTGCCAGTATTTGTGTACTCTCAAACATCCATGTACCCAGTGTACTATGCCATCAATGAATTGCCAATTGACAAGAGATTTAAGAAATCAAACATGCTTTTAGGTGGTATATGGTATGGCAAAAAACCTGTAGCCAATCACATTCTAGAACCATTCGTCACCAGCATCAAGGATCTTCATAGCAATGGTGTAGAAGTTACACCATATAGCAGTCAGGAAAAAATTGTGTGTAGAGGAATGCTGCTTTTAGCTACAGCAGATTTGCCGGCTAAGGCAGACCTGATGGGATTAAAGCACACTGGTGGTACTTATTCTTGCACAATTTGTAAAATTGAAGGAAAAAGTGAGGAAATCAAAGAAAAAAAAACATCCAAGTCAGGTAACAACACACCTTCTTACACTTTTTTGAAGTTGAAAAAGACTATTTCACTCATAAATTAAAATCAGCTATTTAAATTTCTGCTTTTTGTATTTCAGCCAATATAAAAAACACTGAGGGAACTGCTGATCAAGAGAAAAATAAGAATGCAAAAAAGAAATATGCGTTTGTTTTTCCTTATGACAAGAACTTAGACCTTCGTCAGCACAATGAAACTGAAAGATTTGCAAAGCAAGCCATTGAAACAGGAAAGGAGGTGTACGGTGTGAAATGGCCTACATACCTATCAAAAATCATGCCTGATATGATACGAGGGATGGCTATTGATGATTTGCATGGTTGCTACCATGGAGTTTGTCGAAAATTACTTAAATTGTGGACCTCGCCAACTTATATGAAGGAACCCTGGTCCCTTTATGAAAAAATTCCTCTGATTGAAGAAAGGTTGCGGCGCTTAACTTTACCAAACTTTGTTCCGGGTCTACCTTTATTTAGGAAAATGACAGAATGGAAAGGAAAGGATGTTAAAACCTTTTTCTTGTACCTAGCCCTGCCTGTTCTAGAAGGGCTTTTGCCCACTGCTTATTATGACAACCTTGTTGACTTTGTTAGTAGTCTATCCATTTTGAACTCTGAGTCCATCGAACCCAAAGACCTCCTTGAGTGTGCAAAACGATTAGAACGGTTTGTGAGACAATTTCAAGATTTGTATTCAGTAAGACACATGACAATTAATGTACACTACTGCTTGCACCTTGTATTTGTTGTCACTAATTTAGGACCATTAAGATGTTATTCATGTTTTCCTCTTGAATCACTTAACGGGGAAATGCTTCAGATGATTCATGGGACTCGTTTTGTTGAGATGCAACTGGCAAATTGTGCGTACATGATGATATCATTATCAAATGAACTTAGGCTTATTAAATCTGATAGTGTGAGAAACTTTACTTCTAGTTTGCATTACGCACATCATAGAGTGAGGATTTTGACAGAAATCTACCCAGGAACATTTGCAGCTGGAAACTATATGCCTGTGTCGAAAATTTCTGGTGATGTTATTGCTGCATTAGAAGCTTCCGGCTTGAAACCAACGGAGTGTTATTTCTTTAGCAAAGTTACAAGGGGCTCTTCTGTTTTTGTTGCTCAGTGTTATACCAGATCAGTTAAAACTTTCTCCTCACTTGTATGTTATAACAAAGATCAAAAACAGTATGGTATAATTGCAGCTTTTGTCCAGTCTAAGTCTGATAGTTCTTCCTTTGCTGTTATCAGGCTTGTTAATGTAAGGCAATTCAGTAATGAAGGCCCCTCTAGAAATATTGTTCACATTCATCGCTTTGTGGTTACAGACAAAGTTGACCTCATACCTGTCTGTGAGTTGCAATACATTTGCTTTTATATTTCTGTGTCTGATCACGATCCCTTCTTGTGTGAAAGAGTGAACTGGTTGGAGGCAGAGTAAGATTGTAGTTAATTTTAGCGACATGTATGTTCTTTTAAGACCAAAAATTGCACAATAAATTAACAAATAAAAGAGGCATTCACCACTATTCTCATTATTTCTTTTTCTGCCAATAAACCATGAAACCAATCATCAACTGACAGAATCTCCCTCCTTTGGACACGTACAATAAACCACATAATCAGAAACTTCCAAATATATGTGCCTAAAATTGTATAATCTGTGTTGAGCAGGCCAACGGTTAATTGTGACCCAGCCTTTCAAGTTCAATGTTGTGTGAGGTAGGCCACCCTTTGAACACGAATGTATGGTGAGGCCGGTTGGTGGCCTAACTGCAAGGGGCCTCAAAGCAGAAGACGCTGGCAACTGCGGTTTACTGCTAACAACTGGAATCTCGCTGACTTATGTCAAGGACTATGTCAGTAAAGATACTCATTTTTATCATATCACAAGATGAACTGACGTTACAAAAAGTCATACTGATTTTGACACCCAACAAACGTCAGTGCGATTCAGCGTAACGCCAGACGACTTTTGATTGATGATCACCGTGACCCAGCTGGTTCTGTAGAAAAAATTAAATCAGTTCATTCCACAAAATCGTCAGTCGACTAAGTTGACTGGCGTTTGAAAGACACTAACTGACTTTTCCTACACTCTATTTTCAGCTTGGTAGAACGCTAACATCAGTTGAAAAAACCTTACTGAACGCAGCTAGTATTTGAATGACATTTGGCACGGGGAAAAATACAGACAACGTCAGTCAATCTCCAGCTTAGATTTTGACTGACATTTAGTGCCTAATAACATAGTTTCTTCGCTGGGTAGTGCCAGTTGTGCTCAGTACTAGCCCTGCTATCGGATAGCAAGAATCAGCTTCGATCAGCTGTAAAGCAGTTCACAATCTAACTGATTTTACCAGAATCCAAACTGTCGTTGACGACTAAAAGGGTTCGGGTAAATTCCGGAAACTGCAATAAAATTAATACCAGGATCGGGTAAAATTTCTGAAAGCTCAGGTGAATCAGGAAAACTCAGGAAAGATCAGTAATGTCAGTTCGCTTCAGCTATACTGCGCTATCTTCCAGCTACGATTTTATCCGGGGCAACGCAACACAGTCCAAAACAGTCAACAAAACTCGGCGTCTCAGCGTGCACTGGCAGTCGAACGAAGCGCGCGCGAGACGAGTCGCAAGCGAGGCGGGCGCAAGGGGATGTGCGAGGGAGGGGGGGGGGGGCTACTGCCCCCGCCAGGGGGTGGAGGGGTTGCCGTCGTAGTGGTACGCCTATCGGCTGCTAGGTAGCGCCCCTGTTGGCCGGGGCGCGCGCGCGCGCGCCCTGCAACCGCTGCCGGCTGGGCGGCGGGACGGTTGAAACTCGGCGCTTGCGGCTGGTAGCGCAGCGCTCCACAAGACCCCGCCGGGCGACCACTAAAAGTTCTCGGAACGGGTTGAATTTTTTTTTTCTGGTCGTATTATATGGTGAACTAAATTATGAAACATCAGCATGTCCCCGCTGAGAGCACGGCTTCAGGTGTACGGGATAGGCAACCGGCATCGAAAATTGATACTTTGGGGGCCTCGGGCGACCACCAAAAGTGGTCCAACCCGACTCGAATTTTTTTGGGGGTGGTTGTATGCCCGACACTGCCCAAATACGCTTCAGCACATAAACTTTTTGAAAAAAGCAGATTGATTCGGGGCGCCGTATGCGTCTCGTATGTGTTCTCGTGGCTCAGTGTCTCCGAGTCGGACTCTGACTCCAGAGGCCTGGGTCCGCATCCCGTATCATCATTTTTTCCGGACGACTTAAATTTATTAGTCTTAAGGGCTAATGCGTTGGCCTCAGGCGCGGATCTGGGATCGGATTTCTCCAAAATGAGTCCTCAGGTACTGAGTACAACTTTACTGGTGCCATGCACGACATAAAAGTGCTACTGTTAGTGCCGATTTCCCAAGGGGTCGTCAACTCTCATCGGACGTGTACGGAGTAGTATATAGTACAAGTAATACAAAGTAATATAGGTAATATGCATTGACCCTACACTAAGGCTGTAAAAAAAAGAGAAGCAGGAACAAACAAATACAACACTACAGGAAGAATACACAGACGAGACATACAAGCAATTTCCCTAGAACACACATTAAGCTTACAAAGGCGTGAAACATCTATGAAATATTTTATAACAGAACAGAGCCTTCACCCTAAGTAGCCCAATATATAGGGGACGGGAAAGGGACGAGGTGGGAGCCGACATGTGATAACGGACCTGGCGTCAAGAGGCCAAGCATTGGTTCCAGTGCACCGCGGTGCAGCGCGGCGCACTGCCCCGCCGTCAGCATCGTCGGGGCGAAGCCGAGATGGCCGGGGGCAAACACCCGACGGTGCTGCCAACCAAGCAGACATTGACGCACACTTGAGCAAGTCAACGGGACGAGAGGCTGGCGGTGGTCAGGCAGGCCTGTCCACTTTTTGCCTCCACCTCCTATCCGGGTGAACGACAAGCAACCAAGTGCAACACGGACGCCTGCGAACGGGAGAGTACGCATGCCCGCAGCACACACGTGTACTGCGGGACATTCCGCGCCAGCAGTCGAAAACCGCAGACGCATATGCTAGCTGAGGCAGCGTTAGGGTAGAATCATAATATTGTAGTAGTATTATAACAGTGTATTACTTTTCCTTTCGTCTCCGGAGGGAGGAGCAACCGCGGTCCGTCGCCCCTCCTTTGTTCGCGCCTGTCCCTTTGTCAGCCATGCGACAGCTGGCACAGCATGGTTTACGAGCGTTGACCGCCATCACAGATCAGGCGGTGCAGCCAGTGCAGTCTGGCCTGCACGCGCCGTCTCCCCCATCCACGCACGTGCTCCCTTGGGGGAGGGGTCGCACCCTCGGAGACCACGTGCGCGACCGATCTGTGGCGGCTCCGCGGATGGGGTGACGGGGGGACCGCGGATCCGTGGGACCGAGGGGGAGGCTGGATGACCAAAAGCTAGAGTATAAATACGGGAGTCTAGGGTAGCTCTGAGCAGTTCTCCCTTGGCTCCTGACCCGGACGGACGTCTCCTGTGACCCTCCGGCGCCCGAGAGAGAGAGGACGGCGAACTTCCGATTACTGTGCTTCACAGCTCTGTACTACGCTACGTCGCATCAAAGGTATAATAAACCACGATGACGCTATTGCGCAACCAAATCCAACTCTATCATTTCCCAACTCCTGACTCCGTCCACTAATCGAGAACCCGAAGATACGTAGGTCGGCAAGCCCGGCCTACCCAACGGCAGCCGTGAACACTCGAAGCGTAACACGGCACCTCGCCTCGCGACCCAATAGCGGACCCGGTTACAGTGCTCCCCTTTGCACAAGAGCACGGCCCTGCCAGCGGCATGGCAATGTCAGGCCGGGGGCAGGAAACGAGTGTACCCCGTTTCCCCGCCGGAGAACTTCCCCGCCAGGCATTTCACCGCCAAGCCCCTGGGAGGCAGGCAAGCACCAGCACCAGAGAGAGAGAGAGATCGAGGGCTATTGGCAGAACCTCAGCACCAACCACAGCACGAGACAGCTGTTTATGAGGTCACACATCAAGGAGGACTTAGAACGGGAACTTCCCTCTTTACATGGTGGCCAAGGTCAACTTTTCATACCGATGTCATGCGGCAGAGATAATAGGCGACGGGATCATAGAAAGTTCGAAAAGCGACGGATATATCAACAACCTGTACAGTCTAATAAAAGCGTTTCATGAATTTTTAATTAGAAATTCTAGTGTTTTTTAAAGCCACCTTTCCATCTGACATACAGAGACTCTACAAATGTTTACAACTTTCTAATTTTGAATTATATCATGTTTCGCAGTGAAAACAATGGTGAGTTTGGTGCTTTTGGAACTAAGAAAAAGAAAGGAAGCGAGTATAATAGACAAACAGATTTATTACGACATGCAATGCACAACATATGCACGTAACAATTTAATCAGAATTAGCCCACAGATTTGAAGATTTGCAGTCTTACGGATGCCCTCATAAATTAAAAATAAGAAGCACCTCACTGCAGACATTTTATCCTCTTGTGTGCCCGACACTTAATAATTGACAGCGACATTCAAATTCGTATCGGTCTTAAACCACCGGTCCATAAGCCTTTGTCACCAGCCGCAAAATTTTATAGCGCTTCCCTTGGTTACCCTAGTAAACTTGGGAGGTGGGCGCGCCACACATCACTTCACACGGAACTGCTCAAAGGGAAAGCCAGTCCCCCCCCCCCAGTTCAGCAAAAAAAAAAAATTTTTTAAAATTAGGGGCCTAGTGAATGGTCCCCTGCAACATTTCACAATAATCCAGACCTTAGTGAAATTTCAGGGAACGAACATTTGTGAGAGGGAAATGTAGGGCCAAAGGAATTGAGAGAATTCAAGTAGTTACTGAGCCTTTTGCAAGACTGAATGTAGAATAAATAACGTTAGAGCTAGGTCAGAACACACGAAGACCAAATCAAGCTCCAGGCTTATCAAGGCACTCTTCGTTGTACCTGCCTTCCCCCACCAGCGGTTCAGGTTGAGGTTAATTCTCTCCCTTCACAGGCACCTGGTACTGGCCTCAGGAAATACCGTGCTACACTACCAAAATGTGTCCGCACAGTACAATAAAACAGTAGGCAGAGAATCAAGATCTTTTATTGCAACTTTAGTATTTATAAAACAATGATGAGTAGAGACATGGCGGAGTGCACAAGCAAGCATTGACATCCACAAGAAAAAGCAGTCACCAATTTATATTGATGGACAACCATAGTTTACGATACCAATTCTTGCCGTCAACAAATAATAATAAATGCTTCATGCCCTCATGATCAAGCTGTTGGCTTTGCCTCAGTTGAAGTGATCATACAGCAACCATCCAGAAATCGGAAACACCATAAAATGCCCATTGAAACTAAGTATGGAGTTGTTAGTTTCATTACCAGGCAGCACCACAACACGAATGTTCGAGCACGCAACCAAACATAAGCCGAATAATGGAAGCAATACAAAATGGCAGAAAAGAGTACCAGAAAATAGCCTACTGACTGTTGTGAAACTGACTCACTTGTTGAGAGTTTAGTAAGATTTGTTAAAATTGTTAGTTAATGTAAGTCAGTTAGATGTAAATTTATACTCTACACGCTCAAGAGTTGAGTTCTATTTTCCCTAAAATTTTTGTGGCCGTCAAATGGAACTAAAAACATTAAAGACAACCTTTGAGCTTGTGGAGTATGTATCAGTAGGTGGTAGAGTCAGTTTCACACACGGGCGTCAAGTTGGCCAACTCAGTTGGCCAACTCCGGGCTCAGCTTAATCTGCTTGTGCTTTGGATAGGAACCGCAATCGGATCTGGACCACAACAGAGAAACATACCAAAAGCTGTCTCGTGCACTAGGGAACAACATATCCAAAGATAGCGGAACATTTTTTCATCGCAAATATTCGTTTTTCGGGCTGGACTTAGCCGAAAACGCTTCCCAAAATTCAACAAGACATACAATGACTAAATGTCCGTTTAAAGGCTGCGGAACAACATATCCAACGAAAGCGTAACATATTTTCTTCGAAAATGTTCGGTTTTCGTCGGTCCCCCTAAACTTGCTGCACGTACCCCTGAACTTTGAAGAATCGCTGATGAAACGGCTATTTTTCGCTCTCGGCGGCACATTGCGGCCGCGTGCATGCGGCTTTCCCGGTGAAAATTTCGGGTTTTCCCGACGATTCCTAGCGGTTCGAGGGACCGACAACTCGGGTACCAAGTGGCGTCGCGCTCAGGTACCGGCAACAATTATGTCACGTACCCCTGAACTTCGAAGAATCGCTGATGAGACACCCAATTTCGCTCTGGGCAGCACTTTGACGCCGCGTGCATGCGGCTTTCCCGGTGGAAATTGCGGGTTTTCCCGACGATTCCTAGCGGTTCGGGTCTCCAACTACTCGGGTACCAAGTGGCGTCGCGCTCAGGTACCGGCAACAATTATGTCACGTACCCCTGAACTTTGAAGAATCGCTGGTGAGGCACCTATTTTTCGCTCTTGGCGGCAGTTTGAGGCCGCGTGCATGCGGACTTCCCCGGCAGAAATTTCGGGTTTTCCCGTCGATTCCTAGGGGTTCGGGGGTCCGACTACTCGGGTACCAAGTGGCGTCGCGCTCAGGTACCGCCAACAATTATGTCACGTACCCCTGAACTTTGAAGAATCGCTGATGAGACGGCTATTTTTCGCTCTGGGCGGTTCATTGACGCCGCGTGCATGCGGCTTTCCTGGTGGAAATTTCGTGTTTTCCCGACGATTTCTGGCGGTTCGGGGGTCTGACTACACGGGTACCAAGTGGCGTCGCGCTCAGGTACCGGCAACAATTATGTCACGTACCCCTGAACGGGATGCATTAAACTGAGCGCCACTGAAACTGAGCGCCACGTAAACTGAGCGCCGTCTTCGACATATTTTGGGACACATACCTTTTCCTCTAAGCCTGTTTCCTCTAATGGCTATATCGACGCTTTCCGACACCTCTAAAATTTTTCATATAAATTGATATTTTACCTCTAAAGTGCTTTTTCCTCTAAAGTGTTTTTTCTGCCAAGAAAAGGTGCCGTAAGGAGCTGTGTTAGAGGGGGGGGGGAATAAGACCGAAGGGCAGCAAAAAAGAGTCTCCTAGCGTAAACAAGCTAAATGTTCACTGAGCAGGGCCGAAGTACTGTATCGTACTTAATGCTGGAACATACATATGAGTTCAAGTCGTATCACCTGTGCTTATGAATAATGCAGAGTACACTGTAAAAAAGATCGGATATTTCCGATATATGGTGTACGGGAAGAATCCGAAGAATGTATGAGTTTTACTTTGATGTACAATGTATGGGAATATTCTAACGCTATCACGAAGTTTTACTGTAAGGTATGGTAAATTTCCCAACTGAGTATAGGAAAAACCCGCACACGCAAAAAAATCCCATACCCCATTTGGAAATTTGCTTCACATCGGAATTTTACCATAGAAATATTTTACAGTGTAATGGCTCAGTTAAATGGATTACTGGGTTAAAAAACGAATGACAAAACAAGTTTAATAGTTTAATAAAATTATTTATTTTTTTATGAATGGCGAAGAACAGACAAAACGCAACTCCACAAACTCAACGAGAAGAACCTCACCTAGTGATGACATACATAATCGGCAACTTCAATTTTACAAAGTAAAATGGCAAAAACTTTTATGTAAAGAGCCCAACTGATCACAGATAAGATAAGTTAAGTAATTACGTAGACACAATGGTAACAAACAAAATATACATTAACGCCTTGAGTAAAAACTAAACAAAAGTCCAACGCATTGGTAACAACGAATAACAAACCAAACCCACAGACAACACAAAATGAGTCAAAAGTACATGTAATAAAGAAAAGTATCAGAACCATCAGATGACATTCTAACATGTCAAGGCAGAGAAGCAGAACGGCGTATCACAACCCCGTCCCAGCATACAAGCACATCTGCTCCACAACGTTACACATGACCGAGGCGCTGCCAGACTGCCGTCTCCGGGTAGACATGTCTGCGGTGCGCTTTCGCACCAGAGAATTGGGTACCGAGTCTATCCCCTTAGGCCATAGCTAACAACGCCGAAAGCAAGCAGCAGCGGCAGCGACCGCGCGGCCCCGAAGCACAAGATCAAGAACAAGCTCACGGACCACATGACCGAGGCCACGGTTCCGGCCACACGGTGGTCACAGGCTCCGCCGCGTCCCTCCGCCGCACTCGGCGCGGCCACGACAGCTAGTCGCGGTGCAGCTCACGGACCACATGACCGAGGCCACGGTTCCGGCCACACGGAGGTCACAGGCTCCGCCGCGTCCCTCCGCCGCACTCGGCGAGGCCACGGTTCCGGCCACGACAGCTAGTCGCGGTGCAGCTCACGGACCACATGACCGAGGCCACGGTTCCGGCCACACGGAGGTCACAGGCTCCGCCGCGTCCCTCCGCCGCACTCGGCGCGGCCACGACAGCTAGTCGCGGTGCAGCTCACGGACCACATGACCGAGGCCACGGACTACATTACCAAGACCCGGCTACAAGGAGACATGCCCACACACACCTGGTTCTCTGGGTACATGACACATCAACTATGCGCTTCCTAAAGCTTTGCACTGTCCTTGTATACCAATGTCTGGTGCGCTTTTGCACCAGAGAAGAATTGCCGTCTGGACAGTTTGGGCACAGATTAACTGACAAACTGTCTTTCTGCGGCAGTTCTGATCCACAGTAGGTGTCCAGTGAAGGGGGTGTCATGCACTCTTGAGGGCACACTTTCCCTACAAGTTCATGTTGAAGATGACCTCACCTAAGCGTCTTCACAATTACGCTCCTGGAAGCATTAAACCAAAATTGTGGTTAACCTACAAGGACCATGACGGACTGTCCCAGCTATGTGAGAAATGCCACACCTGTTGAATTTCCGCATCAATCACAGTTTACGAACAGCTGGCAGGTTCTTGCTTCAGTTGTCGAAGAATGTTTGTCAGCCTGCAACAAGATAGTAAAAGGTAAGATATCCGTTGACGGTAACAAGCCAATTACCTGTTATCTTTCAGATGATTGGAAAATAGATCTGTTCTGAAAAAAAATTCTGATAATCCTAAAATATTGTCTGCTTTTATGTTAGTAGTACTGACACTGAACAGGAAACATTTTTGGGAACTGAACAGTGTACCTAATAATCTGTAAATTAAATCACTTTTTGATAAAGAATGATATTGATAAACCACAGCAAATCCTCCAGCTTTATGCCAAACACCCAGGTACGCAAGTCATTATGTCTAAGTGAATTCTTGTGCATATATGGCCATTAAGATCACTGCTGGCCAATAATGGAGTGCTCCCTCAAGGAGGGCTGAGGCGATTGGAAAACCTAAAAGCACTGCGCCTCTGCTAAAGCACTGTAGCCGCACACACCAAATTGTAATTGAAACAGTTGTTTAGAGATGAGGGCGAGAGCGTCGAAGCACAGATCAACTGACATACCGTTCGCAGATGGCAGAGCTGATTCACCGTAAGTGTCCAGTGAAGGGGGTGGTGTTCACTCATGAGGGCACACCTATTTCACATCTTCAAGATGACGATGTCCTCCCTTAAGTGTCTTCACATCGACGCCCCTGAAAGCATAAACACAAACTGATGTAACCTACAAGCACCATGATGCACTGTCCGGGCTATGTGAGAGATGCCACACCTGTCGAATATCTGCATCAGTCAAAGTTTTCCAACAGTTCGCAGATTCTTGCTTCAGTTGTCAAGGGATATGCGTCAACCTGCAACACGAGAGTAGATGGTTAGACATCCATTGACGGTAACACTAGCCTATCACCAACTGCCAGAGTCAAAACTCACCATCACCTCACTCTTTGTGCGTTCCGTCGTTTAAGTTGAGAACTCCGAGGAATGAAAGGAAGCTGTCTGACGAGTTTCGACGGAGTTACAAGAACCATCATCCGCTTCTGTCGCTCAGAGCCCGCACCAAGCGCTGATAAGTTAAACTGGAAGAGGAGAGAATGTTCCATTAATCGAACCGCCCAGCAACCGCTATGAAGTAAAAAAGACGAGGGCTACAGATCGGCAAACTAAATGTAACCGAAAGCACATAAGCGACGAGGAATACGAATGAAACAGTAGGGAAGCGAAGAGGTTAAGAGGTTATGTGTCCGCGCCAGATCGTCCATTTGCCAACGAATCCGAAACATGCTTTACGTCTTTCAAAGTACAAAGATCTGCGGGAAGACTTACCTGCACGGGAAGATACGGTGGACGATGTACACAGCTTACTCAAAGTTACAAAGCACTCCAGGCGGGACGACAGGCGACTCTAACGGTTAACGACCACAACTCTCCTCTTTCTTACACGCGTCCGGCTAAGGCTGCATTCATCGCTGCACGCAATTCGATCAGAGCTCGAGAGGGGGTACAACGTTCACGAAATACTCTTTGTTGAAATCGCCGACTTAAAGCAGTACCCGCACCAGAGCCATTCCGTTGCGAAGTCGAAGTTTCAACTGCTACGTCCTGTTTCCTTCCTCTGTCTGTCCACAGAGCGCGCTGCGGCGTGGCGATGGCCGCCCTGACAGGAGCTATGCGCTGACCGCTCACCAGTCTTTCGTGAATTTCCGTAAAACAAAACTACAACTGCAAATAAATTTCCACGGCAATCGAAAGCAATTGGGTCAAATTATAATTCCAGTGCAAAAGTACACGCGGAGTAGCACCCTCCGAAATGATAACCGTGGTGGGAGACGGCGTGCAGACGACATCGTCACTTTGGTGGTGGTGCAAAATTGCACCAACCTCAGTTGTCATGAAACTGCAGGCCAATGTGTTACTTGATCCGTGCACCTTCCCTTATACAAATAGCGACAGGGCGGCAAATGAAAAATAGTGCTCACTTCTCATTCTTGTTGTCGACTTGTTTCTTTCTCTTTTGAGACTGGTTATCGACACAAGCAGTCATATTGGGGATGTACCAGGAGGCAGCTGAGGAAGTCAGTATAAATAGTACTATGAGCCTCATAAATATTGCACCGGTTTAATACTTTGCAGCAAGATGGTACATCAAATCACGCTAAATGATAGTAGTCATAAAATAATCATCTTAAAATACAACATTTGACCTGAGATGGTACATCAAAATAAGCTAATTGATAGAATGAAAACAATTATCTGAAAATGTTAAACTGGACTTAACAAAACAACAAAACTGAAAATTTCCTTCCCCTTAAGCAACAAAGGGGGAAAAAAACCTAGTAATATACATCAATAAAATTTGAGATGAATCAAAAAATCTCTATAAACCTTACAAGCACTAAGCTCCCTCAATTAGATGGGAGGCTCTGTCCAGAAAATTTCCTTCCCCTTAAGCAACAAAGGGGGAAAAAACCTAGTGTTACATTACTCATCTTCTTCCTCAGAATCACTGAAATGCATAGCCATCGCCGCTGAAACAAACAACAACATTGAATTTAGTAGTGTCTCAGCTATATAACTGAAATCGTTGGAGATTATACTTTGAAGACATTTGTAAAGTTTTCTACTAAGTTTCTCAAATTTGCAATGAATTTCATTCTTACCTATCCTCTTAGAAATTGTTGTGGTTCTAAGATTCCTTCTTTGAGGCTTCATAGGCTCTGGCTGCTTAGGAGGCAACTTCCTCGCCTTGGGCCTACTAGTGGTTGCACTGGCCTTTCCTGAACGAGCAGGTTCCTCACTAATCCATTTTTTGGCATCCTTCTCTAGGCGCTGGATAGTTGCCTTGTTAAGGCTGCCCTTGTTTCTTCCTTTACCTGTACCAAAAGGCGTTTGTTTATTTGTAAAAGAATACTTCTTGAAGATATGTAATAGTCCTTTTATGTAGTGCAACTTTACCTTGCGATTCTTGAGGCTCCCTCTTCACTGGAGGCTGGTGTGGCTGAGAATAAAACATTCCATTAAACATTCATCAGGCGATGATGGAAAGGGGATGTGTTCATGTTTCGCCCAGAAGGACCAGACTATATATATTTACAAGCAAAGACCAACTTATGTGCCAAAGATGTTTACTGACACCGATTGTGAAGTGAAAAAAATGACACTACATCTGTCTATTTTTAATATGTTGGTGGACAGAAATCTCAATATAAATTAAAGTTGCTATTAACAAACTCGGACCCACATTTGCGCCTCATTAATGAAGCTGCTTAATTTTTAAAAGTAGCAATTCTTTTTAAGTGCTGCATTGCTGATTCACACTGATAAATTGGTTCTCTGTGAAATTTATTTAAATATCACATGCACCTGTTCACAATGTACGTTTGAAATACATGTATAGATTCAAGAACAAGAAAAACTTTCTAATGAACTGAAAACTACAAAAAGAGAGTGATGGTGTTGCTCCTACTCCAGAGACTGATTTATATCCTATGCTAAGCAACACTAGCATAATAGGGAAAATATTTTGGAGGCATTACCTTGGTGACGCCTGGGATGTACATGCCACAGTTGTCTGAGGAACCCTCTTCAAAGATGAGGACTTCATCATCATCATTATCCAGGTCCTTATCATGATGTTCATCGAGGTCTTCATTCCTGTCTTCATCCAGATCCTCACGCAGATCCTGCTCGTTTAATCGTTTCTGAGCACAGGAATAGAATTACCAAAAGTAATAAGATTTGGCTTAAAAAATGGCATATAACGATTGTGTAATATAATGTAACCATTATACCTTTTTCAGCAACGGCAACTCTGCTGAGGCATCCTGCACAGGTGCTGTGGGTTCTGCTTTGCGGAATCTGCTGCGTGCATTAGATAGGAATGTATTGCGGAAGGTTGAAGGTCGAGTGGAAGTTTGCGAGGAAGGCTGAGCGGAAGGATGAGTGGAAGGTTGGGGAGGGGAACATTGAGGAGGGGAACATTGTGGAGGGGAACATTGTGGAGGGGAACATTGTTGAGGGGAACGTTGAGGGGAACGTTGAGGGGAACGTTGAGGGGAAGGTTGAGGGGAAGGTTGAGGGGAAGGTTGAGTGGAAGGTTGAGTGGAAGGTTGAGTGGAAGGTTGAATCTGAGTGAGATGCTGAATCTGCATACCGGGTTGCATTTGCATGGAAGGTTGCATCACAAAAGGTTGCATCATGAAAGGTTGCATCATGAAAGGTTGCATTTGCATGGAAGGTTGCATTTGCATGGAAGGTTGCATTTGCATAGAAGGTTGCATTTGCATACAAGGTTGCATTTGCAAAGAAGGTTGCATTTGAAAAGAAGGTTGGAAGTAGGGCTGCAGATAAGGCTGCATGAACGGTTGTACGCCTGGTTGTACGCCTGGTTGTACGCCAGGTTGTTGAACTAGTTGCATAAAAGGTTGCAACATGGCAGGTTGCAGCAATGGTTGCATGGCAGGTTGCATTCCTGGACAAGCTGCACGACCCTTCCTTTTCCTCCTTCTACTCGGTCTATTGTTACCAGGCACCATCCTTGAAAAAAAAAATGAATTAAAGCCAAGCTTAATATATGTGATTTGGAGGTTTCATTTACAGAAACGTTTTGACTATAAAACAATATTGGAATACTGAAATGTGATGGTATAGTGTGTCCTTTAAGTGAGGTTTTCATGGAAAGTTCTGAGCGCATCCAAGGGCTCTTTCAATTGCCGTCTACTCTGTGGTTTTGTGTCACATGTTTGTATTAATTGTAATATTAAGAGAAAAATCCCTTCGTGAGAATATTAATGCTGATTGCCATTATGTACTGAAAACATTATTTTAAGAACTCAGATTTTAAAAGACCAATGGTGTCCATTTCTAGCCTGTCTGGGCAAATGAAACTAACACGGCTGCTGTTTAAGGCTTGCCTCGATTGAGCTCAAATGACCTTTCGCAGCACAAACACAAGAGTGGAATTTTATTAAATTCTGTGCGTATAGTTCAGGAATCCACCCAAGAATTTTGAAATTTACTGTTTCCCCGCAAAAAGCGTTTTACTTTAATTGATCTACTTTAACTATAAATGACAGATGCCTTTAAGGGTGCGTACCAGACCGGGGCGCTGCTTAGGTAAACAAATGTGGGGTTGGAGCCTCAAGCCCTTTAGCAGGTTCGGTTATTGAAGGTTGCTTTTCCAATACCAATACCAGCATACGTTTTCGACACATTCCACATCCCGCTACTCGACTTCAATTCCCAGGGGGGGGGGGGGGAAAGCGTTACAGAAATTACTTACAAGTTCCACGGCGAGGGCAAGCGAAAAATGCATGAGGGAGTCAATTTGAATGAACTTCAGATACACGAACCAATCATCATAAACTCAATGAACTATGACGACAAAAATGAAGTACAGCACGCAATACATGTTGTTTTTTTTTCGCAATGACGATCACTTACTGCTTCACTGCTCGAACACCTTCCCAAACGAAATCCTCGTGGTACTCGTGCGCCACCACGGCTAGAACAATGGAGTCTATTGTTCTTGACCACGGTCCCGTGTGCCGTCGCCGGAGGATGTGACGCAATTGTGACGCCCACCGCCCACCACCGCCCCTCAGCAAGCGGTCACAGCGACCAATGATAAGGCGGCGCAAAAGGCGGGAAGGCGGCCCGCTCTGCAGACGACAGCATTTGACAATTTCGCGATTTAATTACATTTTACAAGTGTTACAACAAACCCTTTGATGTAGGTACCACGATGACATTATAAGGCTTCACTGCTAACCGAATTCATCGGCCCCGGACCCTCCCAGCTCGCGAAAACGGCCCCGAAAGAAATGACGTGAACCCGCCGCACAGGTCGGGGTACATCTGTGCATAGTTCTTCGAGTGAAACAGTGAAACCCAGAAGTTACAGTTTTCCGATTTATCACGAGCGGTTGAACAGATCTATCTCGGCTGCTAGAGGACGCAAGATGGATGTGAAATGAGACCTCATACCGAAATTCAGAGGCGCTAACGACCTGGGGACCGAGAAATAACAGATTCTGTAGGCGCGATTGGTGCCGGGCGGGCTTGCCTACCAGGCAAGGGAATGACTTTTACCTCGCTGTAACTCAGCCAATTCTTATCCGATTTCGCGCATGGGCATAGTTTTGGAATCCCGGAGGTCTCCCCAGTCTAACTAATTTAATGAAAATGGTTTCAGATCAATATTATAAAATGACCCAAGTGGGAGTAGAACCCGGAACTCGGTGACCAGTCCAGCGTTTATTAATGACATAAACGAACACTTTTTGTCTGAAAAGTTTTTCGGTAGTACTGAAAGGGGCGAGGCAACGGCCACGTACATACGCGCGTCCGCACGCAAAGGCCGATAGCAACGGCGGGGTACGCTCCGGCTGCGCGTAATTAGCGAGCGAAGCGTAGATGACATTTAAAACTTAACATATGTAAAATGAAAGCTGATCGTGATGGGCGATGCTTGTCGCTGTGGCGCCTGCTATGGTGGGGAGGCTAGCCCGCATAATACATACGTTGCACTTGCCTATACCAGCCGCTCGTCAGGAATCGGAAGGTAAAACTGGTAAGGTTT
The DNA here is from genome assembly GCA_026979955.1 of Megalurothrips usitatus. Lineage (NCBI taxonomy): Eukaryota > Metazoa > Arthropoda > Insecta > Thysanoptera > Thripidae > Megalurothrips > Megalurothrips usitatus. Next base: position 15,060,336 of record CM049594.1, read on the forward strand.
AAGAGAGGAGGGGAAGAGCACTACAGAATATAAATCACGGTCCAGTTACTCACTTTGTATTTATGTGCCCCTCCCCGAATCGCTATTTAACAGTTCAGAGACAATACTGAGGCCACCTCCGTGAATCGAATGAAAATTCCCCGCCTGTCGTCAGCGGTGCGTTACGTATTTTAGGAACGCCCTCCCTTCCACACTTTTATTTCGTGCGCGGGGGATCGAAACGACCAGAGAAACGATTTGGTCTATGCGTGTTACGTAAAATCTGAGCGTGTGTTACTTTTCGGAGGGGGGGGGGGGGGGGAAGTCCCAATGCCTGCGTGGTGCTGCACGTGCATATAGGTGGTATGTTGGACCCCCCCCCCCTTTTTTTTTTCAACGCCACCGCCACCATCGTCTCCCGCTGTCCTACCCCCTTGGCCTTCACTATTGCCTGGATTATTCTCCATCCTGCCCCAAAAATTGATATTGAAAACTGTCACACTTGTTTTATAAAAACCGTTGTGGGCATACCGGTGTTCAAGTGTTTTTATTAAGATTTCAAATAGGTTTAATCACGAGGAAAAAGGGTAATTTATACAAAGAAAAATAGTTTTTGTTGGGTACAGGCATTCAAGTTCATTTATTGTCATCTTCACTTGTTTTAAACTTAGCCGAAGGAAATAGATCATCACCATTAAAAAGATTGTCTTCGCCGCACAATAAGCTTTATCACTGTAAATGATCGTAGGGGCGACGAGGGCGACATTTTGACTCCAATTTCGTCGCCCTTCAGAGGGCAACGTTTAATAGGTGACAGTTGACTTTTTCTATCCGGCTTACAATTTGATAGGAGCAATGGATACCTATGTTGTTAGGACATGACAAGTGCAAAGTTTACTCTATCAGTGTAAAGGTGTTGTAATCCGTTTCAGCATCGCACTGCCTGACAAAATACAGGGTGGCCCACGTACCCCGTTCTTTCCCGTGGTTATACTAGCTCGCAACACGCCGGGGCCGGTCGCTATGCGCCTTGCCTCGGAAGTCGCCTCGCCGCTCGGCCACCGCCGGCCGGCGCTGCCGCAGTCCCCTTTTCTGCTGCCTCTCGTCGCTCCGGCTCGGCTCTCGCCGTGCTTCGGCTCTGCTCGTCCGCTAGCCGTCCAGAGCTGTCCAAGGCGCATAGCGACCGGCCCCGGCGCGTTGCGGGCTAGTATAACTACGGGAAAGAACGGGGTCCGTGGGCCACCCTGTATTTCGTTACAATATCCAAACTACAACACAGCCACACAGTCATTGGATTTGAAAATTGCACCGTTTCGTGCCTGCCCCCACCCAATCTGCACCGCCTTCTGGTGCGATCCGATACCGCCTTTTCGTCTCGACCGTACCGCCTCCTGGTGGCAGAGTCCAGCAACACTGCCGGGGAAGGCAACAGACGACGACTTGGTGACATGGAATAGACATTTTGAGGCCCCCCCGAACCTTGTTCTCGCTACATCTCGGAATCCTCAACGATGTAGAGCTTCATATTGGTCTCAAAGAATTGGTCAAACTCTAGTTCTTCGGCATAAGTCAATATTATCTCCAACTAGATTTGTTTTAAAGAATTTGCACGTCAGAGTAGCTCACACGTTCGGCTTGGATAAAAGGTCTGCAGCAGAAATTGACAAACACTCATTTTAACTTACGAAAAAGTCATAGTTAGAAGTAAGGACTAACATTTAGTGTAAAGGTTGTCTTTCAGTCACATGTGCAACTTAACGCTGCTTTTGGTGAGCGTTATTTTATCTTGAAGCACTCAACACATTCGTGCCCGCTTCGCTTCCATGCTATTTAACCTAAATGTTTCCTTTCTCTTAAGAAAAGTAATAAAATAACAAGGTTTGGTAGAGCCACTATTCGGAATAACTACTCTATTTCGGTCTCATGAAAATTCTACCTCTGCCAGAAGGCATTATTTGGAATATGAAAACCTAATACAATTTATTTCTCTAAAAAGGGATGGATGCTGTCATAATTGGTAAATATGTTTGTTTTACCTCGTTTATTCAGAAATACTGACTCAGCTACAGATGAAGTGCATCCCTCCGAATTTGCTGTCAGGCTTGTAACTACTGTTGTTGACGGGATTTAATTTGGATACCTATTGTACACCATGTCTAATGTAACTGTTGAGGAAATGAATATGGAAATCATCAAAGTGGAACTGAAGACGGAAGATCAAGTAGATGTCGAAAAGACAGAGGAAGTAATTAACCGAAAACGCCGTAAAATCAGCCTTCATCATCAGGTTGGTATGGTCACATGTTTGCACCCTTACAAATGTTATTAAATGTCTAAGAGTTAACTTTGTTCTCCATTTGTGACCCAGGCTCCAAAGGTGATACTGATGCGGCAATCATCTCATGACTTGGCAGTTGTCGCAGACCTGTACTCTCTCCTAGTGGACTTCAAGACAATGGCTCCCTCGAGTAGGTCTTTGCTGTGCTGTCAACCTGCAAGCCATCCGTCAGTGTTAATGTGTCCAATATGTGGGGATTATTTTGTGGGAAAGGCTGACCGTATGCTGAAACTTTGCAAACATTTCGAGTCAGTACATCCATCGGATGCTTTAAAACTTATTCTGAATGCCATGAAAGCATACAAGAAGCTTATTGAGCACATGAGGAAAGCCCTGGAGTTTGATGTGTGGTTTGGTGATGTTAACTATGCAACTGTTAAAAGAAACAAAAGCTTTGAGTGTTCAGAGTGCAAAATATAACAAATGCATTTCTTCTATTTTTGCCCAAGTCAACATTATGGAACTCTTTGTGAAAAGATTGATTCTTCAGGTTATGCATTATTGGACAGTTCTTAGCAGTGTCTGTGGTTCACATGTTTAGCCATCCTGTCAATCATAAACCTTAGTATCCCCTAAAATACTGGAGTTATATGTGGATGTTTTTGGCATAACAGTTCACTGGCAACCTGCAACTGCTATAAAGTTAGTCACGAGTTTAACTTCTTGACAAATTGTAAGATAGTAGTTGCATACAAAATTGGACTTCAGATAGCATATTGGTATCAAGTCACAAATGACAACATTTTCAACTTTATTGACCTTGAAAATATATCGAAGTGATTGTTTTATGTTTGGTTTTAGCATGGTAATTTATTTTGAATGGTTTGCGCATTTTTTTTAGTAAAGCATAAAGTACAAAACAATAAGGGGTGGGAGCCATGAAATTTTTGCACCGGTCTTGTGTGATGACTGTGTAAAGACTTGCAATGCTTGTTTTCTATTGTTGGTTTATCTAGGCTTAGCACTTGGAACTCATTATTTATTATATCCTGTTGTTAACTTGTGTAACTGACAAGTATAAACGAAACAGTTATTTGTTTTCCCGTGAGGTTTTTTTCTGCATAAACCCCGAATGCTGTGGACAATAGTCAAACAGCTGAATTTTTAAATGTTGAATGGTGTATATGAATCATGCATAATAGACATAGTCTAGACTGCTCAGTTATTGTGTTTTATTAGTATATTTAATGTTGTTAATTTTATTTGCTTCATGGTATATGGAAAACAGAGTTTTCTTATTTATTGTTGTATACATTAATCTTCCATATTCTTAGTTTACTTTCTTCTCCCGCTATGTAATGTGTGTACATGCCTATTTTATATATCTGTATCTCTTAGCCTCCCTTGATAGGTTCTATCTACCCTTCGCTCCTCACGTACCTTCACGCCCTGCAGAGCCCAAGTAGGCTGATCAGGGTCCATGAGTCCAGGACCTAACCAGTCCTGTGTTCTTGGAAAGAGCGAAAATTAAAAAAAAAAATCCTCACATAAGTTCTCGCACGCTAACACTAACAGTCAAGTCATCTTTAAAATTACAACAGTTCTCCCTATCAGTAGACTTTGAGAAACTCTGCAGACTTCCTGCATGGACGAAGGAACATTAGATCTTTCTACCAAATCCATCCAACACACATTAACTAAACAAAGAGTGTTACAATTTTAAGGAGTCCTTTTTTTAAAATGTCTGTAAAGATCTATTAATATGTTAAACTGTTTAGTGACCTTTCCCTGTATGATAAGGAACAATAAAATTAGCAACTGAAGCGTCCAGGAGAGGATTTATTGAGGCAGAGCTGAACCAGACCAGAACAAATCATGGGTTATTTTTTAGTTCAATACAATTGAAATGACATAACACTCGACCCGGGTTGAAACAAAATGCTGTCTGTGACAAGGCTACTTTTTTTTCAAAATGGGCAACATTTGAAGAAATTTGACAATTACATCCTCTTTCATTCGATGCGCATGGTACTTGAGTAAGTGCGTCATTATATTTGTCTTTTGAACAGAAGCCCATGACACATCACAGACAGGACACTTCACCCTAGCCGCAATGACACGGTTTGATGGTATGTTCTTCCTCCTTGATAATGAAGGCTTGGCCAGAGGCAGGGAAGCTTCACAGTCTTTCTTACGGACTAAAATAGATTCTTGAAAGTACTCGTCTTCTACAACTTGACGGATGTTGTTATTAAGGTAGGCTTGTAAAAGATGAGGAGCATGGACAGCTACAACATCACTGACATCTGTGTGTACACTGTCATTCCTGTGACAATAATTATAAAATCAGTGTCCAACCTTGATGACTTGAACTGGAACATGTCAACATATATACTTACATGCAAGGACAATTTAAGGACACACATCCATATGGAATCCAGTTATTTGTGCCAAAGTTGCAGGCCTCTGCCAAATTAGGCCCAAAATTGCCACCAGAGTGGGCTGCATTAGGGAGCAGCACAATACCCTCGCCTTTTTCCTGGATCACCTGCAGCATAGATAAAAAAATAAAATTAGCTAATAATAAAGTGACAATATTCAGCTCTATTTCGAAGAAGTTTGTAATATTTACAATTTCAAAGGGTATGCCTTCTTCTTTTAAAAATTGAGGAGTGGGTATGTAAAATTTGTGGCTTAAGTTATTCCTGCACCACCTGTGATTGTAGAAAAAACCCCTCCTATGAAGGGCATCTGTCAGCTTACCGACGGATGTAGGTGGAATCACAATCCTGCAAAAATCATTATTTTAAAAAAAATTAAATATTTTGTTTTTTTAAGGAATAAAAAACACTGCTGTCTAATTATTGATTTTTACCAGAATTTGGGCAACCCATGAAGTAGAAAGTTAAAACTCCAGCAACTCAAGTCTTCGACATGGAGAGGAAATACAGAGTGGATTCCCCCCAAGTATAGAAAGGGGTATGACACTCCAGCATACACACCACAAAGGTCAGAAAGCATATTTTTGAAACACAAGTGTGCCATAGCAAAATTGTTTGTCAAATGGATGTAATTGTTTTGACATTCCTCTATGGAAGCACTATATAAGAGATCACAAGTTTTGGGCTCCCCACAATCCTTCGAGGTTTTTTGTTTGTTGTGACAGTACTCTATGTCACAAGTATCACACAGACATCCATTTTCCATAGGGGAAGATTCAAATATCTTTTCATTGGCCATGGCCAACTCCAGGCACCTCTTCTTACTTTCTGTAGTTGGACAGCTTTTGTATGCCTGTTTTTTTACAAACTCAGCTCTCTTGGTAACAGCTCTCTTTTGAATAGCCCTAATGTCATCATGAAAGTTACTTTGCTTCACCTTCGGGTTTGATGTCACCTCGTCAAAAAAATGTTGCAGAAAAGCTTCTTGACCCTCCCTCTGATATACATCCATGCTAAAAAAAAAATAGCACATGAAAAAACCTCAGATATTAAATGAATTTTGTGCATTTGTTTCTTGTTTTAAACTCACCAACAACTTGTGGATGAAACACGGTCTTGAAATGCCTCAGGGTCAAAACTTGTCGACATGAAAGCATCTTTCTCAGATGCTGTGGGTGCGACATTTTGATGTCCAAATAGAGAATTGTCATTTACATTGCTGAGAAGAACGGCCTTTCTTATTTTCTTTTGACCAGCTATTCCAAAGTGCTTGAAAAATTCTTCCATTGTGGTACACTGTCCAGCACATTGCGCATCAAGCTTGACCTGATTATAACAAGTAGATGATTAGTACTACGGATGGGACGATTGTATCTGCACCACGTAGGAAACAAGACAAAGTTAACCTTAAAGAAGCCGTATTTCTGGCAATTTTTATCTAAGTACTTCGAGTCACAAAAAGACTCAAACTCAAATAGATCTTCCTCTGAGAGACTAAAAATGCTTGCCATTGTGGACCAGACAAATCTTCCGACAAAATTCTGAAGGAGAAAGCCTCTGTGCCACTGTGTTCCGCTATCACCTTATGCTGAGCGTTACTGACAAACCCAACCAGAACCTTTGAGAGCCACAACAAACGCGACCAAAAGAAAAGACTAATTATTCACCAACAGAAGTTTGTGTTTTAAAAAATACAGTCTCCGCTGAAACGCAGTAATAATTAATTAATAATAATAGTAAAAATATTACAAAGATCGAGCATGGATCAAGCAAAGTCGCCTGTCTGCTTTTGTTGTTGTAGGGTATGAGAAATCCTACGTCATTTTAGTTTTGGTATTGATGAAAAGAGTTTATTTCTGGCGGTCCGTGTGAAAGGCCTTGAATTCAACGTGGTTCGACGAATTCTGTCACAGCTCGAAGCATATCGAAGGGTCTTTTAAAGTATTTTGTACTTTTACCTCGTCTGTACTGAGTTTTCGATGTGGTCGTCTGCCTTTTTCTCGAGTCAGCTGTAATTGCCGCTGCACGCTAGGGGTTAGGAGCTGTCCCCCTCACCTCTTTGTCCTGTTGCAAAGTTGCACCAGAATTGGGCGTTTTAGAGAGAAAACAGGAACATGTCTAAGAGAAATTCTGCAGGCAACGTTACTTCATCGTAAGTAGTCTGATACTAGAAAACAAGCGGTGCAGTGATTTCGGTACGGTATTATTTTTTTAATATATTTTTTTTTTACAGTTTGGGTCTTGAGTGTCTTCCCCTCTCTCCGTCTCAGTTGCGAGACATTTGGAATTTCGACAATGAGTGTGGAAGACAATTCATGGGAGCTCCGTTAAGGACCTGCTCGAACAAGGAGAGTGACACTGTGGTTGAAGGTACAGTATACTATTTTTACAGTAGCAAATTTACAAGGGGGTGAACGGTTTTTTGACAAGAGATTTTGTGCTTTTTGCAGGTGACTCTTCTGGTATTTCCAGTGCTGAGATTGAAAATTTGAAACAAACCATAAAGGAAATGTGGATAAGAGCAGGTACATTATTTGAAGTGTTCCATGATGCAAAGCACCCTGACTTAGGTTACCGCATCAAAGTAAAAGATTCCTTACCTATCAAAGTTACCATAAAAGAGGAAGATACGTTTTACTTTGGATGGTGTGCAGTCGCTCCTGAAGACAGTCCATGTTCTCACTTATATGAGAGAAGTCCAGTGCACCCTAGGGGGTATTTAGGTGGACCTGCTAGTTTTTGTAATTGGATTACGGATAAGCAAGCCACAGTATCCCTCTCACGGCCTACACGAAGCATTGCTCGGTACCTGGTGAGGCTGCAATGCAGGAACTTATCAAAGGGCCAGGAATTGTTATGGAATTATGGGAACAACAAAAAAATGGCTATTGAAGCAGATTGGTTTAGAGAAGTAAGTAAAGAAAACGATCATCACAATATCTGTTAGTACTGTGACTCCCTTAATCAGTTGTTTCAAAGTGCTATGCTTATCAAAAATTATTTCCATTTGTTTCTCAGGGTTGCTGCAATGTCTTCAAAGATGCAGACAGAAGTGTGATACGCCAGGAGAAGAGAAAAGGCTTAATTCCTTTTATGTTTGTGGAATGTTGTGTTCTTTGTGGGATGCCATTTTCTATCAGCAACAAGGAGTGCAGAATACAGAGGAAGCCCCATTTTGTGAACAGCCATGCGGATTTCCTAGGGTCTGAATGGAATGGTTTAGGACCCTACATGCAGCAAGAAGTTGATGCCAGTGCTGTCTTGGAAGAGGCAGATAAACTTAATTCTCTCATCCAAACCTTGACAAAGGATCTAAAGTGGTCCATAATGCCTGCATGCAATGTAATCAGCCCTGCGTAAGTGAAGTTGCACAATGAAATACTGCTTTCAGTGTGTCACTTAGTTCCTTAATGTATCTCCTACTTTCCATGCTTATTTTCTCTTAACTTGACTTGCAGTGAGAAAAATGAGTATGATGATCCAGAAGCTCTTCTCACAGAATTCACAAAAAGGTGTGCTCTGCTCAAAGCTGCAGGTGTTTTAGTGTTACGAGGAGCAGCAAGCAACAAAATGATAAATGAGCTCAGTGTAGATCACCTTCGACCAGTCCCTGTGTCTGTCTGGAGGACCCTCAAATGGAAGAACAAGATACAACCACCATCTGGAGTGTATTCCGTTCCAAACGAAGTCAATGGCGAACATGCCACTGAAGTCCAGTCAACTATATTGCACTTCTGTTTATTCTTGAATTAGTCTGATCTGTCTGCTTGTAATCTCCTACCTTACTTATTTCTGTCTTTCTCTTTTTTCCGTCTGCGAATTATATTTGTGATCACTAGTCACGTCCTTGTTAACAGCCATGTGTTTCACTTTGTATTGTGGCTTTCTGCCAAATTCATCTATTGAATTAAAATTCCAGCATTACTTGCTTAAACTTTGACTTCAAAATTGGATTTATTTTGTAGACAAAAACTCAGGCCTTGTCACCTTTGGGAGCATGAATCAAAACTGCCGTAAGATCAAACCAGACGTACAGATATAGCAGACCTTGTCCCCATTGGTGGCCAGTTATTTTCAGTTCCCCCAACTTATTCAGCATGTGGCATAGGAATGAATCAACAGCACACTGAAGTGACTTAATTTGCCTTGTGCTTAGCAAGGAGTAAGGAGAATGTTCCCTTCATTTTCTGTGATAGCATGTATTTTTAACATGTAATGTTGGGTGTGAGAAAATTTCATGAAGTGAATGGAGACGTCACTGGAGGTCAATCAGTAAAACACTCACAAAAAATGGACGTTTAAACAAACTAAACTCTGGAACTCCTTTAATAGACGACTTACAATTTCTTTATACACATCCTACAAAGCTTTTCATTAAGACTCCAAATCTTGAAGAGAGACATATTGCTCAATTACCTCGATAACTGGCAAATCAATTATGGAAGATAATGACATTCCCTGAGAATTACTAGATAATGTAGAAGATCGTTCTAGGTTTAAATTACAAAGTGCCACAAGCTATTACACTCTCAAGGTGACCCTTGCAGAACATTGTCGGATTTATCAGGATAAAACATGATGCAACTTAAACAAATGTAGCTTCACTTCAGAACTGCCAGCAAACGCAGCAGGTTATTCTTGTGGAACGATAAACTTGCTGGTATTTTCATAATATGCTGTAGCATCCTTCTCAGAGCACTTCAGAATTTGTTGTGCCCCATAAATGATAGCCTACAAAAACACACATAAATAACACTGGGCCCCAGTGGTAATATGCACTTCAAATTTTAATAGTTGTCAAGTTTTACCTCAGGTAACAAAACACTCCATTGGTACGTGGGATCAAACATGCTTTCGCATGTTTCGCAGTGCTTGTCCAGAGTGTGCAAAAGCTCGCTTTTCTGCAAAGACAAAACATGAATTTGAACAGTGAACAGATACGTTACTTGCTGGCAGAGGTGGATATCCTGTAGGATACACAAGGTTGTCTGTTTAGGTCTTAATACATTTCAAGATAGGTTCCATTCCATGCACATTCTCAAGAAATTATTTTGTGATGTGTGCCAGCTACAGTTATATTTAATTGTTATGAACGGTCTCCAATAATTATTGAGCGGAACTGACAAAATTTGTAACATTGAAGTTCATATAACATTCAGGAGACTACATGAAAAATCAAGTCCAGTCAAGCCAGGGTAGAGTGAGGAGGAGGAGGAGACTGACAAGGGGATGCCCCGAGGGCAGACTCAGAAATCAATGAAACTTTTTTGCAGCGAGCGTTAAGTTTAACAGTGTATCTAGCCCTTTACCATGTTCTCGAAGAGACTGAATGGACCAAGCCCACTGAGCAGCATCCCAGATTGCTGGAATTCATCGTGCCTTGCACTTCTTCTTTTACCACACGCAATGCTCCGAAGATGCTCCCTGCACTCAGGTGTTTTCAGCACATTCAAAATTCTCTCAGCATCCTTGTTTAATTGTTTTGCAACCTGTTGAAGAACTTTGGTTATAACAAGTGAAATAAATTGCAGTAAGGAATTTCCGCTTTTTGAATTTATTTGCCTCTTTTGATGCCTTCATGGCTTCTGGCACCACCTCCAGCTCCTCAAGAATTCGTTGCCTGTTGGCATGATCATCATCGACAGTTTCATCTTGGTTTGTAGAAGCTGCAAATGGTCG
>CM049594.1:15071212-15102943 GCA_026979955.1 Megalurothrips usitatus
GCAGCCAGGGAAGGTAAAGGCTAACGCGCTGGTGCAGAGGGGTGGGTGAGGGAATGCTCTTGTATTGTGGCTATGGTGACGATTGCCAACCTCAAAAAACAAGAATTACAACCACTGAAGATCTGCATTTCCTGCTTATAGGTGGGAACTACTTAAATTACTTAAAATAATTTTTAATGCTTTTTACCGAAGTCGCATAGATAATTCCCAAAATTTCCCGATGTAAAAGCTATGGTCTGCACATCCCTCTAATAGAGAACTTTTCTCCCCCCACTCCCTGTTCCTGTGCATGCGCATCCGACTTCGGGAACGCGCGAAACACCTAGAGAGCTCTCAGGCACTCTAGTATTACCTCTGCAGCTCGCACTGCTCAAGATGAAGCTTCCACCTAGGCTTTCATCATTCGCGCTTCTCATGTAAGTTTTGGTTGAAAGTCATAATCTTTTGCAGTGGTTCAAATAGTGCAATGGTTCTCCTGGTTCGCGCTGGATACGTCGTGTGTTCGTGAAATCGTGCACTTTCGGTTCGACTTCAAGGAACAGCGGTTACCCGGCCTTCACTCAGATTTAATTTGACTCACAAACCAGTGGCGCGATGCTTCTGCTGTATCTAGCCCCTTCCATTACGCACGACGCACTTGAACGGCCAGCTGCCTGCCATTCGCTGCCGATATTTTTCCTTAATCTTGTAATTTTGTCTTTTTCACAGAGCCCTAAACCTACTTACCGTCCTTTGCGACGCTGTGAGGCTGATCCGGGAGAGAGGCTTCAGGGACAATACATTTTTCTACCACAATGGCGACGGCGGTCATGCATACCACTATAATCTGGAGACTGCAACATCAATCTATTTTAAGTGCATGCAGTACGAAAGCCTCAAGTGTCCTGGAAGGGCTATACTTCGGCTGAAAGGAGGTTTCCGGCATTCTCAGCCACACAACCATCTCCCGAATCCTGATTTAGTGGGTGAGCGCCACTTCCGTGCGAATGTACTGGAGGGAGTCAGGGAACAGCGCTATGTCACCTTTGAGGACATAGTTGAACAAGCCAGGAGGGACCGACGGTAAGATCGGATTCATAATTTAGTACATCAGATGTAAGATTTGGCAATTTGCACATAACTATCAAGTATGTTTGGTTTTATTTAGCTACTCCAGAAATGTCCGCAAGAAGATGAACCTCAGGCGACTGCGCACAAGCATGTACAACGCACGATCTAGGACGTTTCCTGCAGTTCCTCACACACTGGAAGAATTGACTCAAGTTCTCCTTGGGAACCCAAAAGTTTCAACTACTATCGATGGGGAACAGAACATGTACGCTGGATCAATTACAGCTGATGATGGATCACACCACGTTGTATTTGTGTCCCGGAGGATGCTGGAATTCATGGGCCAGTGCAAATTACTGCATGGAGATGGTACATTTAAGTCAAGACCGGCCACTCCAACTTCTGCACAATGCTTTGCCATTGTGACAACATACAAGAGTGGTGTAAGTAATCATGTAAATACTGATTGAGGCATAGGTGCTCAGTCAACCCTTTGATATTATTTTGTCACCCTTTCTGCAATTATAGTAAGCATGACATTTGTTAAAGTCATTGTCAGTAATAAATCATGAAGCAAGTGATTGTGACAAACAATTTATGACAAATTGTATAAAATCATTTGTTTGCTTCTCATATGTTTCAGATCATACCAATAGCATGGGTCCTAATGGAGAACAGAACTAGAGAAGGATACAGTGCTGTGTTCAGACTTTTGAAACATCTCTGCCCTAATCTAAACCCTGAGACCGTAATTACTGATTGGGAGTTGGCTCAGCAGCAGGCTTGGCAGGAGGCTTTCCCCAGTAAGTGGTACAACCTACTAACACAATTGATTTGCTCTCTGTAAAACATGCTCAGGGCAGCTGTGCGGTTCCTCCACTTCTCTATTAGTAAAAATTAGTTTTAACTCTTGCACACCTAACTGACTGACACTTAAGTATGATACAAAATGTTAGCAGTGAAAACTGTTTACATTTAAACAGCAATCATTAATTTTTCATTTGTTTTCTTCTTTTGCTACATTTTTTTTTATTATTGTGTAATCAGATAATATTATATTATTTCAGATGCTACAGTACAGGGCTGCCTGTGGCATTTGAGCCGGGCCTTCATAAAGAAGGCCCAAAAGCTTAAAGTCTTGCGATACCGGAAAGCTTTTCCACATATTTTGGACTTCATCAGGAAAGCGTGTGTACTCTGTCTCCTGCCAGAAGAACTGTTTGATGAAGGTCTTAATGTACTCACACAGAGAGCAAGAGGTATTCACCTCATTTCTGCCTATCTCCTCCGTGGCTTTTTCACTTACGTTGAGACCAAATGGCTTCAGAATCAGTATAGAAGAACATGGATGAACTTCTATGGTTGCTTATTAAGAACAAATAATTCTTGCGAAAGTCACAATCGCAAACTTAAGAAAGCTGTTGGAGCACACAGGCCAAATGTATATGCTTTCATCGAGGCACTTGCTCGTTTAGAGCACAAGGCATACCTAGATCTTCTGCATATGCGGGGAGGTGGGGATGCTACACCTGCGAGAAGATGGAAGTCCGTATTTGCTGATAGGATGTTGAGTGCCCTCTCCGATGACCTAGAAAGAGACCTTTTCCATAACAGAGATGAGACTATCTGGAACTTTCTGGACAGAGCCTCCCATCTAATCGAGGGAGCTTTTCATGATCAAGTGCAAGATGTCGTGGGTGCAGTGCAAGCGAGAGCAGGACAACCTAGGAGAAGATGAGCTATATGTTGTTTGCTTCGTGTTGTTTCGACAATTTGCTTTCATTAGTGCTTGTAAGGTTTATAGAGATTTTTTGATTCATCTCAAATTTTATTGATGTATATTACTAGGTTTTTTTCCCCCTTTGTTGCTTAAGGGGAAGGAAATTTTCAGTTTTGTTGTTTTGTTAAGTCCAGTTTAACATTTTCAGATAATTGTTTTCATTCTATCAATTAGCTTATTTTGATGTACCATCTCAGGTCAAATGTTGTATTTTAAGATGATTATTTTATGACTACTATCATTTAGCGTGATTTGATGTACCATCTTGCTGCAAAGTATTAAACCGGTGCAATATTTATGAGGCTCATAGTACTATTTATACTGACTTCCTCAGCTGCCTCCTGGTACATCCCCAATATGACTGCTTGTGTCCATAACCAGTCTCAAAAGAGAAAGAAACAAGTCGACAACAAGAATGAGAAGTGAGCACTATTTTTCATTTGCCGCCCTGTCGCTATTTGTATAAGGGAAGGTGCACGGATCAAGTAACACATTGGCCTGCAGTTTCATGACAACTGAGGTTGGTGCAATTTTGCACCACCACCAAAGTGACGATGTCGTCTGCACGCCGTCTCCCACCACGGTTATCATTTCGGAGGGTGCTACTCCGCGTGTACTTTTGCACTGGAATTATAATTTGACCCAATTGCTTTCGATTGCCGTGGAAATTTATTTGCAGTTGTAGTTTTGTTTTACGGAAATTCACGAAAGACTGGTGAGCGGTCAGCGCATAGCTCCTGTCAGGGCGGCCATCGCCACGCCGCAGCGCGCTCTGTGGACAGACAGAGGAAGGAAACAGGACGTAGCAGTTGAAACTTCGACTTCGCAACGGAATGGCTCTGGTGCGGGTACTGCTTTAAGTCGGCGATTTCAACAAAGAGTATTTCGTGAACGTTGTACCCCCTCTCGAGCTCTGATCGAATTGCGTGCAGCGATGAATGCAGCCTTAGCCGGACGCGTGTAAGAAAGAGGAGAGTTGTGGTCGTTAACCGTTAGAGTCGCCTGTCGTCCCGCCTGGAGTGCTTTGTAACTTTGAGTAAGCTGTGTACATCGTCCACCGTATCTTCCCGTGCAGGTAAGTCTTCCCGCAGATCTTTGTACTTTGAAAGACGTAAAGCATGTTTCGGATTCGTTGGCAAATGGACGATCTGGCGCGGACACATAACCTCTTAACCTCTTCGCTTCCCTACTGTTTCATTCGTATTCCTCGTCGCTTATGTGCTTTCGGTTACATTTAGTTTGCCGATCTGTAGCCCTCGTCTTTTTTACTTCATAGCGGTTGCTGGGCGGTTCGATTAATGGAACATTCTCTCCTCTTCCAGTTTAACTTATCAGCGCTTGGTGCGGGCTCTGAGCGACAGAAGCGGATGATGGTTCTTGTAACTCCGTCGAAACTCGTCAGACAGCTTCCTTTCATTCCTCGGAGTTCTCAACTTAAACGACGGAACGCACAAAGAGTGAGATGATGGTGAGTTTTGACTCTGGCAGTTGGTGATAGGCTAGTGTTACCGTCAATGGATGTCTAACCATCTACTCTCGTGTTGCAGGTTGACGCATATGCCTTGACAACTGAAGCAAGAATCTGCGAACTGTTGGAAAACTTTGACTGATGCAGATATTCGACAGGTGTGGCATCTCTCACATAGCCCGGACAGTGCATCATGGTGCTTGTAGGTTACATCAGTTTGTGTTTATGCTTTCAGGGGCGTCGATGTGAAGACACTTAAGGGAGGACATCGTCATCTTGAAGATGTGAAATAGGTGTGCCCTCATGAGTGAACACCACCCCCTTCACTGGACACTTACGGTGAATCAGCT
Organism: Megalurothrips usitatus; assembly: GCA_026979955.1. Classification (NCBI taxonomy): domain Eukaryota; kingdom Metazoa; phylum Arthropoda; class Insecta; order Thysanoptera; family Thripidae; genus Megalurothrips; species Megalurothrips usitatus. The sequence continues at coordinate 15,075,861 of CM049594.1, forward strand.
CTGCCATCTGCGAACGGTATGTCAGTTGATCTGTGCTTCGACGCTCTCGCCCTCATCTCTAAACAACTGTTTCAATTACAATTTGGTGTGTGCGGCTACAGTGCTTTAGCAGAGGCGCAGTGCTTTTAGGTTTTCCAATCGCCTCAGCCCTCCTTGAGGGAGCACTCCATTATTAGCCAGCAGTGATCTTAATGGCCATATATGCACAAGAATTCACTTAGACATAATGACTTGCGTACCTGGGTGTTTGGCATAAAGCTGGAGGATTTGCTGTGGTTTATCAATATCATTCTTTATCAAAAAGTGATTTAATTTACAGATTATTAGGTACACTGTTCAGTTCCCAAAAATGTTTCCTGTTCAGTGTCAGTACTACTAACATCAAAGCAGACAATATTTTAGGATTATCAGGATTTTTTTTCAGAACAGATCTATTTTCCAATCATCTGAAAGATAACAGGTAATTGGCTTGTTACCGTCAACGGATATCTTACCTTTTACTATCTTGTTGCAGGCTGACAAACATTCTTCGACAACTGAAGCAAGAACCTGCCAGCTGTTCGTAAACTGTGATTGATGCGGAAATTCAACAGGTGTGGCATTTCTCACATAGCTGGGACAGTCCGTCATGGTCCTTGTAGGTTAACCACAATTTTGGTTTAATGCTTCCAGGAGCGTAATTGTGAAGACGCTTAGGTGAGGTCATCTTCAACATGAACTTGTAGGGAAAGTGTGCCCTCAAGAGTGCATGACACCCCCTTCACTGGACACCTACTGTGGATCAGAACTGCCGCAGAAAGACAGTTTGTCAGTTAATCTGTGCCCAAACTGTCCAGACGGCAATTCTTCTCTGGTGCAAAAGCGCACCAGACATTGGTATACAAGGACAGTGCAAAGCTTTAGGAAGCGCATAGTTGATGTGTCATGTACCCAGAGAACCAGGTGTGTGTGGGCATGTCTCCTTGTAGCCGGGTCTTGGTAATGTAGTCCGTGGCCTCGGTCATGTGGTCCGTGAGCTGCACCGCGACTAGCTGTCGTGGCCGCGCCGAGTGCGGCGGAGGGACGCGGCGGAGCCTGTGACCTCCGTGTGGCCGGAACCGTGGCCTCGGTCATGTGGTCCGTGAGCTTGTTCTTGATCTTGTGCTTCGGGGCCGCGCGGTCGCTGCCGCTGCTGCTTGCTTTCGGCGTTGTTAGCTATGGCCTAAGGGGATAGACTCGGTACCCAATTCTCTGGTGCGAAAGCGCACCGCAGACATGTCTACCAGGAGACGGCAGTCTGGCAGCGCCTCGGTCATGTGTAACGTTGTGGAGCAGATGTGCTTGTATGCTGGGACGGGGTTGTGATACGCCGTTTTGCTTCTCTACCTTGACATGTTAGAATGTCATCTGATGGTTCTGATACATTTTTTTTTATTACATGTACTTTGGACTCATTTTGTGTAGTCTGTGGGTTTGGTTTGTTATTCGTTGTTACCAATGCGTTGGACTTTTGTTTAGTTTTTACTCATGGTGTTAATGTATATTTTGTTTGTTACCATTGTGTCTACGTAATTACTTAACTTATCTTTGTTGTCCATTTTGCTGATCTGTGATCAGTTGGGCTCTTTACATAAAAGTTTTTGTCATTTTACTTTGTAAAATTGAAGTTGCCGATTATGTTTGTCATCATTATGTGAGGCTCTTCTCGTTGAGTTTGTGGAGTTGCGTTTTGTCTGTTCCTCTGTTCCTCGCCATTCATAAAAAAATAAATGATTTTATGTAACCGTGAAATTTGTTTTATCATTCGTTTTTAAACCCAGTAATCCATTTAACCGAGTCGTTACTCTGCATTACAGTCGTGCACCGATATTTGGTAACTCAGCCGGGAGGAGCTATGACCAACAACCAGGACAGAGGTGGCGAGCGGGACCGGGACCCGGGCCGGCCCGGGGCCCGGCGCCGGGGGACCCTTGGGGCCGGCCCGGCCAGCGGCTTAATCCGCTCAAACGGGAAGGAATTTAGACGTCCGATTTGCGATTAAAATTTTTCCAATCTGTTCTGCTCATTTCAAAGAGGACAAAAAGACAAGCAGAATAAAAAAAAAATTGCACCTTAAAATTCTAATTTTGAAGGATCCGCCATATCAGACCAACACGGCCCACGCGGCCCTGTCCGATCAAAAGCGCAGTTGGGTGTTTAATTATCATGGGGACTACAAATTTTTGTTAGTATAAAGGTACATCATTGTGTATTTTTACTCGGAGTTTGATAAAATTAAATTGCTTACCTTATGCAGTGTAAATTTCTGTCATTTACACTACAAATCTAAATGCATGACTTTACGCATTACTTACAGCGTGGTCTGGGATCAATGAAACTGAGCGCCACTGAAACTGAGCGCCGCTGGAGCAGCGCGCCGCGTCGCGGCGGAGCAGCGGGCTCCGTAGCTCCGCCCACGCTACCCCCACCACCGTGTGCGGGCGTACCGGCGGGGGCGCGCGTAGAGCGGTGCGAGGCTACTGTCAATGGGTATGAGAACATCAGCGTTCTTACCGGCGCAGTTCGTGGGACTGGCTGCATCGCTGTCTGCTTAGCGCCTTGCCTGCGCAGCACACCTGCATTTTCTTCATTGCCTGCCGTCTGCGCTCCCAAGCTCTTGTGCTTCCTATCGGCTCTAGCCGCTAACGTTATATTGATTTAACAAAAAAAATCCATTAAATTAACCATGCCCTTTTTTTTGGGGGGGGGGGGGGACTGAATGCCAGTCAGTTAATTAATTAGTTCCTTGGACCAAATATTTTTTTCGATTAGATGTTTAGTTAAATTAACCAATTTGTAGTCGATTTAATATAAATTATTTGGCCTTTAGGGACGATTTTACCGTTTTAAGGTCGGGCTCTCATCGCTGAGCACGAGCAAGCTCGTCAAAGTCACTTCGGGGCTGGGTGGTGGGGAGTGCACGGGCGTACGGAGCGCGGGCTTAAGTGCCGCCGCGGTGGGAGAAGCCGTCTGGGGCCCGGGCTGCTCAGCCGTGCTACAGGAGTTGGTGGGAGGGACGAGTGGGAGAAATCGGCTAAGGCCTCACCAACAGTGCGGGCGGCAGAGCACCATGACGTGCTGGAGCCGTACATGTAGGCTACCCAGTGCGCGCAATGCACCATTTGGTTGCCTACCTACTAGGCGCTGGGGCCATTTCGCATCGAACTCTCAGTCGTACTGGCTGCAGTTTGGTCCCGCCCCACGGAGCCGCCTCGGCTTTGTCTGTGTGTCCTCTTTCTATACTCGTCTCGCCGGCTGGATCGTCACCAAATCCAGGCAGCCAGCACGCCAGATGTGAATACAATTAAAACCATAGTCTGCACTCAAAAATTATAAAGATTAATTGCCAGGAGATCCTCATCGAGTTTTCCGGTTTTTCCAATTGTTGCAGGGTAGAGTTTCTAGGAACCGGCACACACATGTTTGTACCCCTGCAGGGGCAGACAAGGTGACGACACGAAGAGCGCGTAAACTTTCCTTTCTAGTTTTTTTTTACGTTTTCGGTCCTTTAATGGCATTGTTCCGGGTCGCCGCAGTCATTTTCGGAACCCCTGAGGCCACCGCTACCCACCCAGAGAAATTTTGAAGTAATTTTACCCATATCATGGAATATGCCCCCACCCCCTCCAAAATTAAGGGTTTGTTCGGGAGGGTTGAAATTTGCGAAGCGACAGGCTAGATGCCTCGGAAAGCCATGCGGGGATATAGGAACCTTTTTCGTACGATTTTTGTTTTCCAGTTACGGTTTCATCCCTTTGGAGGATCAATCTTGTTCTTTGTAGCCGTGCTGGTGAACAATTTCAAAAAAAATCTGTTTGGATTTAGCATATTTGAGATTCTTGCTGTCACTTCTTTAAATCAAGCTTGCGCGTTTAGAACAATGCTTGAATCAAACATTGAGCTAAATGCGTAAGCTTGATTCAAGAAACTGACGGCGGGAATCTCAAATATGCTAAATTCAAACAGTTTTTGTTTTTTTTAGGATGAAGAGCACACCTCGAAGGGTGGTCTGAAACGTGGTCTGGATGTCGTCCTAACCGTTCAGACGACATTCACACGCGTTCCATACCGTATTCACTCGAGGTTTTTACCCGTGGGTGCCAGCACGTCCCCTTCCTTTTAGGCATTGCATGCAATGCAGCGTCTTGGCTGCAATAGCTGGTAACCTCCCTCCCTTCCCTTCTCTTTTTACGATGACGAGCACGACATCAGTTTACATAATTTTTCGCGAAAGTTGAAATACTGTTAAAAATGAAATAGTAAACCAGAGGTGCTATTGAAAATCGGAGAAGCGCAGTGGAAAGAGGAGTGAAGCGCGATTAAAATGAAACATTGTGCAGCTCCGTCCCTTGATCGGCCTCAATGTTATTCGCGTTTGAATGTCTTATGGACTTTTTAATATTACGGGGGTTGCCTACCCGTCCAGGGGCGGCGGTAATAAAATCGACTGGCGTCACCCTAAGATATTGTTCTTATGAGCCGAAAAAAAATCCTGATGGTGTAGGAACATGTCCTGCAGACTATGTCACATGCGCCAGATCCATACCGGTGTGAGAAATAACGCACCGCGTCTACACTGGTTTTTAGGAACTTTGAGGTCCTGGCTGGACCATTTTAAAAATCTGAAAAAAAAAATTACCGGTTCTATGTTGGCCTTACGCAAAAATCCCGACATGTGCCAATATCAGATTCGAAAATATGTCGGGAATGATACCCTCTAGTATCACAGCCAGGCCAGCCACATGGCAGCCCGCCTCGGCCGTACAGTGGTAGGAAGTGGTTACGAAACCTGTTCGTCTTGTATCTCTCTATCTCTCTCATACACATGCTCAATACGCAGGCGACGGAGACAAAAGACGAACCTTTTCGGTCGCGGTAACGCAGGTAGCAGGCACGGGCTGCCATTCAGATCCCCAGCTCCGGAGAGGGGGGAGGGGGGCGGCCGAGGTTTGGTGCGTGGGCGAGGAAGACAGGCGAGGAGCACTAGGCAGCTGCGGGGCGGCGGGGTGAGATGGGGCTCGACAACACCAAGCAGACCCTCAAACGCACTGCGGGACACGCTCGGCTCGAAAGCCAATGGCAGGCGTACTGCTCAACATTTCACAACTTGGCTCAGCGGCGGACAAAGAGTGTACGCAGAACACTACAGGAGGAGACCCACAGAGGAAAACGCCTGGGGTCCCTTTCCCCCGCCTTGATCTTCCTACAGCGCGGTCCCCCTCATCTCCATTATCACCAATCACTCCCTTGCGTTACTGCTCGAGCGGGGCAGTCGCTGGTCCTGCGTCACCTAGCCGCCCACACGTCCGGTTGTGTCGAACGCTACGGCTCACCCGCTGATGCCGAAAGGTACTGCATCGGCAGCGCGGCGATAAGTGCGACAGAGACAAAGGTCGCACCCGTATGCAATCGGAAAGCTGCTCTTCATTTCGTTTTCCAGTGCAGACGCGCCTACGAGCACGCGCAGTCCAGTCCAATAGGAGACCGAGGACAGGCCGCGGGGAGCCCTGAGGCAGCGTGCCGCCGTCTCCCAACCTCCTTATGAAGCTGTGTGCTGGCCGCGTAGGTTTGGTGCCGATCCAGCCGGCGACACGAGAACGAGCCGAGGAGCTCCGTAGGGTGGAACCGAACGCCGCCAGTACGGCTAAGCAAATTTCAACCCTCCCGAACAAACCCTTAATTTTGGAGGGGGTGGGGGCATATTCCATGATATGGGTAAAATTACTTCAAAATTTCTCTGGGTGGGTAGCGGTGGCCTCAGGGGTTCCGAAAATGACTGCGGCGACCCGGAACAATGGCATTAAAGGACCGAAAACGTAAAAAAAAACTAGAAAGGAAAGGTTACGCGCTCTTCGTGTCGTCACCTTGTCTGCCCCTGCAGGGGTACAAACATGTGTGTGCCGGTTCCTAGAAACTCTACCCTGCAACAATTGGAAAAACCGGAAAACTCGATGAGGATCTCCTGGCAATTAATCTTTATAATTTTTGAGTGCAGACTATGGTTTTAATTGTATTCACATCTGGCGTGCTGGCTGCCTGGATTTGGTGACGATCCAGCCGGCGAGACGAGTATAGAAAGAGGACACACAGACAAAGCCGAGGCGGCTCCGTGGGGCGGGACCAAACTGCAGCCAGTACGACTGAGAGTTCGATGCGAAATGGCCCCAGCGCCTAGTAGGTAGGCAACCAAATGGTGCATTGCGCGCACTGGGTAGCCTACATGTACGGCTCCAGCACGTCATGGTGCTCTGCCGCCCGCACTGTTGGTGAGGCCTTAGCCGATTTCTCCCACTCGTCCCTCCCACCAACTCCTGTAGCACGGCTGAGCAGCCCGGGCCCCAGACGGCTTCTCCCACCGCGGCGGCACTTAAGCCCGCGCTCCGTACGCCCGTGCACTCCCCACCACCCAGCCCCGAAGTGACTTTGACGAGCTTGCTCGTGCTCAGCGATGAGAGCCCGACCTTAAAAAGGTAAAATCGTCCCTAAAGGCCAAATAATTTATATTAAATCGACTACAAATTGGTTAATTTAACTAAATATCTAATCGAAAAAAATATTTGGTCCTAGGAACTAATTAATTAACTGACTGGCATTCAGTCCCCCCCCCCCAAAAAAGGAAAGTGCATGGTTAATTTAATGGATTTTTTTTGTTAAATCAATATAACGTTAGCGGCTAGAGCCGATAGGAAGCACAAGAGCTTGCGAGCGCAGACGGCAGGCAATGAAGAAAATGCAGGTGTGCTGCGCAGGCAAGGCGCTAAGCAGACAGCGATGCAGCCAGTCCCACGAACTGCGCCGGTAAGAACGCTGATGTTCTCATACCCATTGACAGTAGCCTCGCACCGCTCTACGCGCGCCCCCGCCGGTACGCCCGCACACGGTGGTGGGGGTAGCGTGGGCGGAGCTACGGAGCCCGCTGCTCCGCCGCGACGCGGCGCGCTGCTCCAGCGGCGCTCAGTTTCAGTGGCGCTCAGTTTAAGTAGCGCTCAGTTTCATTGGCGCTCAGTTTCAGTGGCGCTCAGTTTCCGTGGCGCTCAGTTTCAACACGACCCTTGCCAAAGGCGGCGCTCAGTTTCACTGGCGCTCAGTTTCAGGAGCAAAAAATTTCGAAGACGGCGCTCAGTTTACGTGGCGCTCAGATTCAGTGGCGCTCAGTTTAATGCATCCCGTTCAGGGGTACGTGACATAATTGTTGGCGGTACCTGAGCGCGACGCCACTTGGTACCCGAGTTGTCGGTCCCTCGAACCGCTAGGAATCGTCGGGAAAACCCGAAATTTCCCCCGGGAAAGCCGCATGCACGCGGCCGCAATGTGCCGCCCAGAGCGAAAAATAGCCGTCTTATCAGCGATTCTCAAAGTTCAGGGGTACGTGCAGCAAGTTTAGGGGTACCGACGAAAACCGAACATTTTCGAAGAAAATATGTTACGCCATCGTTGGATATGTTGTTCCGCAGCCTTTAAACGGACATTTAGTCATCGTATGTCTTGTTGAATTTTGGGAAGCGTTTTCGGCTAAGTCCAGCCCGAAAACCGAACATTTGCGATGAAAAAATGTTCCGCCATCTTTGGATATGTTGTTCCCTAGTGCACGAGACAGCTTTTGGTATGTTTCTCTGTTGTGGTCCAGATCCGATTGCGGTTCCTATCCAAAGCACAAGCAGATTAAGCTGAGCCCGGAGTTGGCCAACTGAGTTGGCCAACTTGACGCCCGTCAGTGCCTTGGCGGCGCTCCGGCGAGCCTGTGACTGGTGAGACCCCCCTGTGCCAAGTGGTGATATCCGATACTAACCCGAGCTTCTTGGTGCCGAGGACCAGGCGCAGGCGGCGCAGGGTGGCGTGGTGGGCCCGCGGCAGGCTGACGAGGGTGCGCAGCGGTGCCGAGACGTGTACACTGTAAAAATAGTTTTCGTCACTTGACAAAAAATCCACTCTTAAGTTTTGTTCAAGATCCTTTCGTAACACACGTTGTGACGAAAATTCGCCACAAAAATAATTGTATCAGTGAATGATAGAAAATCATTTTTGCACCGTTTGGCGAAGAAGTGACGAAAATGTTGTTACCAAAATATTTTGTCACGTGACGAGAAAATCGTAAAGTGACGAAATATTTAGGTGACAAACATTTGTCATCAATATTTATTGTCACATGACGAAATATTTTTACAGTGCACGCCCAGCTCCACGAGCGTGCCGCGGCGCTTGCAGCTCTCCAAGCCTGGGCAGCGCGTCCACAGCGGCCACCAGGTCCGCCGTCAGCGCGTCCACGCGAAGCTCGTGCAGCTCCGCGCCCCACCTAAAGGTGTCCCAAACTTCAAATGGGTTCAAAATGTTTGCGTCTTACCCTCTAGATAGTTGACATGCGATGAGAAACCACCGTTAAGATCGGACAGTACTTAGAGGCGGCAACGAGGCCTTACAGTTAAACATCGGAACTCGCCCGTAAGAGCAAAAAGACAAATCGAAAGTCTGCCGTTATGTATTCAAATTCCGTGGTAGGGAGTTTGTTTACAGTTCATTTTGATCGCACTATGTTTTTCTACACAAACTGCTTTTCAGTTTATTTGTATGTTATCTAGGTTCGCTCATCTTCTGTTACTTAAAACTTCGTAAAATGATCATAATGAACTTAAAAATGGATCTTAATGGGGAGAGTTGGATCAAGGCATTTATATTACAGATACTAAATGTTTACATACACTTTTGTTGATAACCATGTACAGATATAAACATGTGTAGGTTACATAATTATGCACAATGCATTACATAGGCATGTATTACATGTTAAGATCTGTACATTAATATGTACAGCCAGTTTAAATAAACACGCTTACCTTGAGAAAACATCCATGTGCTGATCGATTGCTACATGGTGGCGTGTCAGCTCCGAGGCACGCACCTGAAAGTTCCAAAGGAATACATGCACTTAACAAATGCAAACAAAAACGAATGAACATCAGTAACATAGAATGCTCTAGGGGCAGAAGATAATTCCGCTAAACTCTGTGTTTTTCGGTCGTCCAGTCGCAAACTTACCTCTTTGCATGGAGATTGCTTGAGCACATCCCAAAAAAGGCAAGGCGGATCCAGGAAGACAAGGGTTAGCGACCCCAATACCGGAGCGGCAAGGAGCGCACGAATTAAGTGTGCGAGTCTCCTGTTCGTTCTTCAATAGTGATCTCATCTCCGCCATGCCTATTCCCAGAAAACAAAGGTTAGTTACGAACCGAATATCTGGTTTCCATGAAGCTCACATAAATCGGTGGACGTTTGTTGACAGTACTGTGGACCAACGTACTACATTGTTAGCTCATGTTTAGCTGAAATATTTAATTCTGAAATCTTCCATTTATAGGAAACACATACCATCAAACGTCTTTTCAGGGTTGTCTTTCTTAAAATCGTGGCCAGAAGAGTCAAGGATCACAAAAGATACAAATTCGTCATATTAGTCACGTATCTTCTTGTCCAACTGATACCGTTTCACTCCAATGTTCACCCAGAACCACAGTGAGCGCTGTTTGGCCAGTAGCCTCCACCGCTTCTCACCTAAAAAACACCACCGTGCTATTTCTCACACCCGCTCTGGAAGTGTCTTTGCCCTTCCGCTGGAAATGCCTGTAACACGCGCCCCAAAGCCTGCGCGGGTAGCAAGGGGCTAGGGGTTGTCCACATGAAGAGAGACCGGTAGCGCTACGTACAATGAATTTCCAGCGACGCTAGAGAACGCAAGTGAAAGCACTTACGATGACATCCGGAACGGAAACGAGTAAAATAAGTGACCGCGCGGCGAATGAGTACCTCCATAACGCAAACACGCGATTCCTCATGCAAACGGTCGCCGCTCTGGGAGTGTTCTCTCACACTTTCGCTCTCAAAGCTCCAGCTCCTAACCTTATGGCCCTCCAATAGAATTTTCTCAAACTGTGCACATGGACGCAGGGTACTTTTCCAGGGCACGCTGACGTGTTTTTACACTCTGAAAAAGCTTCCAAGTGGCCGAAAAATCGATTAAAACGTCAGCTTCCTTACTTCTTCTTATGGCAAAAGAAAGAAACACAACTATACGCACCTATACGGTCCACAGGCCCAATTGCTGTAGACCGATAACGAGGCAAAAAAATCACAAAATCTAACAGAAATATCGAGGGTAACCGGGCAAGTACAGCGAGTCTACTTTTAAACTCATGAAATGCAACATTTCTCGTAAAGACGCATTTGAAATTTAGCTATCTCACTCCACCCAATAGCAAAAGAAAGGGACAGAGCTACCGCCGCTCGGCTCGTCAGCTGGCTGCATCCGCTATTCCATCCTTGTCTAGTCCACTACCAAATCTTCCATCCTTTTTTGTTGCGCAGCCCTTGCCGTGTACCCATTGTCGATGTGGCGATCCGAGCCGGGGCCTGGCCGAGCCACGGCTACGAGAGCGGCGACTCAAGGCAGGAGGACCGTTTCGGTGGGACCCTACCCCTCCCAGGGGTTTTAATTATTTTTGGTTTTGAGGAAAGTCTCAGGTAACTTGAGTTGTAGGCACAGTCACAGGCACAGTCCGGCCGGCCCGCGGCCGTTCGGGCCGCAGCCCGACGGCCCGGTCGGGGATCCCCGACCTCCCGGCCGGGGCAGACCAACACTGGGCGGCCCGTGTATGAGAATAAAGCGGTGCACTGACCGTTACTATAAAACTATAATTTTAAAACTGCCCCGTTCCATTACAAAACTAATACAAACCTTCAAATATCCTGCAATTTTAAAAAACAAAATTAATTTAACTCATAAAAATTAAAAAGACGGTAACGTAACCAACCCAAACCCGTGCGAAACTCCGGGCCTACCAGTGTCTCACAGAGTGGGACAGTATTTTGTTACTATAGGTTACTTCAACTGGAAGACCACAAATGCCGCGATTTTTGAATGTGAGCATTCAGTGGACTTTCTTGCCACTCACTTTCTGTGTCACTTTTTGGCATTTTTCTGTGAATATTAAACAAACAATAAATAAAATAGAGCAAATACAGATTTGTGGTGTTTATTTACCCGTGCTGTTAAGGCAAACATAAAAATTCCAGCGCCAAAACCGCTGAGTGGTCCTCGGGGGCCAGGATTTCTAATGTTAAAAGCAGGTTAACGATTTTATGAACGTTAAAATAAGAAAGTATTCGGTTCGAACCGGGGTCTACCTGTCCGGCGATTCGACGCTTTACACAGCGCGGCTTCACCGACATTGCAGGAAAAGGCCGTCCGTATGACTGTCACAAGCTGCAGCGCCGGCCTTCGGGCCACGGGACGCCCAACTGGGAAGCCGAGGCAACAATAACAGAATATTAAAATTTATTGAAACGACATTTAAACGCGATACAACTAACCTTGGTAATGCATTGAGGCAAATCACAAATTTGCAATTTTTTAGGAGTCATGAACCTTCTGATATTTTAACCGACGACACCACATCTGGTTTTCACAAAACAATGACGGCCGCATGGCCGCGGCCAGCCGCGGCGCGCGGGGCCCGCGGGGCCTGCTAACTTGCCAAAAGTGGTTTCAGAAGGGAACGCAGAGGAGAAACTGATGTTTTTTTAAATTATGATCTGAATACTTGTACCTGATGTAATTATAAGGTGGCACATGATACAAATATATTTCTGATAGTTTTTGGTTCATACAGATACAGTGATGGTAATGTGGATACGGAGAAGTAAAAATGTGCAGAGGGGAGGGATGTAGAAGCTAGAGAGGCTTGAGAGTGGGAACCCCTTTTATTGTAAACTTTGAATTTTTGGATATGAGGTAATAGGATTTTTTGAATGAGAGTTTGTAATTTATTTGATGAAAATTATTATTTTAAAACTTATGCAATAGATATTAACGATGAATGAAAAAAATTGAAACCTAGGGATAGTTATAATGGAAAGCGAACTCATAGGCTATGAGCGGCAACAATGGTTGGGAGGAGGAGAGAAAAAGCGTAAAAGCCGCTGCAAAGGGCTCCTCGCTCCGCTCGGACCCAAAAATAATACATCATATTGGTTTGATCACTTTGTCATTCCCATTGCCCTCCCGGCCCCGCCGGCCCGGTCATTCACGCCATGGGAGTGAGAGACAGACAGAACAACAGTCAAACACTCCACTCACACTTCAAAAAAGTTATGTCAGGGAACCAGAGCAACTGCAATGCACGGGAATAAAATGCCAGGCTCCAAATGTGCCCACCCATGCTGCCAAAATAATACGAAGAAAAGACCTATCTTATTTTAGAACTACTGCAGAAAGGTAAGTAATTGTGACACAACCCAGTGCCCATGTGGGTACATGTGTCCACATGTGTGCGAGATAGGCACCTAGAGGTATAGCTCCAGTTCCACACTCCCCCATTACTTTGCATTGTGTTTGTCACACATAAAGTTATGAAACAACATAATGCATTTTTTGAAGTAAAGCCATTGACTACACTATTTATGACTTCATGCCACTTTTAACTAACACGACTTGGAACGAATTGGATTGGTGTGGTTTTAAAATCAGCTGTTTCTTGCAGGCTACACCACGGCTTTTATACCACGGTGGGGCTTGATATTTTAAAAAACCCAAATGTGAGTCAGCAGACTCCCAATAAGATTGGCGGGTTAAAAATTTGTTCAGAGCATTTCCGAGTGTCAGACTTTCACGACCGGTAAGAATTCGGAATAAATAAATTCTTAACAGTCACTACTTTGGTGAAAACATATTTAAAGAAAGGAAGTTAAAGTGAGCTGTTAAAATTAATCTGTCATTTAATGCATTCATGCCAGGCAGACAGCCCTGTTGATTGTGAAAATAAGAGTTAATTAGACTTTACATAGACGTACAGCTATATTTGAAACTTTATTCACGGTTTATCGGAATTTTAACAAAGACTGCTGTGGACGCTCTACTGGTGGACTTTGATGATTTCATCTTTGTGAATGGTGAGACCAAAATTTTAAATTTTAAAACACTACTCACAAAACCCCTATGTTAAAGAGACTAATGTTTTTAAATCACACAGAAATTGGAGAAGCCGAGTCTATTAACAAGCTAGAACCAAGTATTGAAATACTTTTAAAATACATTAGTAATTAGAAAGAGCCTACCGTTACTCTTTCAAATACTTTCTCTGTTGACAGCACTAATGGTTAAAAAATCTGCATTGCATGAAGTCTGTGAAGAACAGAGTTATTTCAACAAATATGACCTTCAGTCCAAATGTGAGGGTTTCTTTTCATTACCTACATAATAAAAACTTACATGACATGAAAACTGACCTGTTAGTTCTTTCTCAAAGATCAGCAGGTTTTTAACTGTGACGCCCTACGGGGGAGGAAATCAAAATTCGGCACACTCCCAAAGATTCCAAGAGTGCCCCTGAAAGAAAGGACACCCTGATTCAGTCAGTTATAACAGCAGCTGTTCGGTGCAGGGCTTGGCGGCGGCAGGACACCCTGAAAAAGTTATGGCAAATATAAAGGAAAAACTAGATCCCAATTTCTACAAAATTTTGGAGACCAACTTGCAAAATTCTAGGCGGAAGCCAAGGGGACGACATAACCCTCTCGATGTTAGAGTGATTCTCTTTCGTCTAAGGATGAAAGGGTCACGATGCTTTCATGATCTTCTAATTATCAAACCGACCCGCCAGACACAACAGCTCTGAACTTCCAACCAAAATGAGATTCTTTTGGCAGCTCTGGAGAAGAGAGTGGAGCAGATGAGCCCCAAAGGGACAGGTCATCTAGCTCCTTGACGAAATGTCATTGGGAGTGCATTTCGGGTATGATTCTTTGCAAGATAAAGTAACTGGCTTTGTTGATTTTGGGAGTGGAAGGAGGCGGCACCAGCCAGCAGAGGAGGCTCTTCATGTTATGGTCAGGTCCATTTATGGCAACTGAAAGCTGCCAATTGCGTTTTACTTTAAAAAAACTAGACGGGTATGGACCTCCTTGGAGCAAGTAGTGAAGAGCCATGGTGTGCCCTGGATCACAAAAAGGTTTCCACTATCTACGACACTCCCCAAAATTTAAAGAGTCTGCGAAATGCACATATGAAGTATGATATGAGGCAAGCAGATGGGAGTGTTGTACGTAAGTCTTACGTGGATCAGGTAGTCCGCACTGGCATGTCCACAAGGCCGCGGCTTCCGAAGATTTCGGAGAGGCATCTCAATCCTTCAAACTTCCAAAAGATGAGTGTGCCGCTGGCTGCTGAGCTTAACAGCCGGACGATGGCAGCAGCTGTGACCACCTACACCACCCTCCGGAGCTATCCCCGCAGAGGCCATAATCACTGCTCGGATTTGGGGGCTGGTGAACGATTTTTTCTACTCTTTCAATGGGGTGATGGAAAAGCCTCCAGATGAATTTCACAAATATCTGTGTGCTGCAACACCAGACTCTGGCTGTGGGTAAAGATGACCGAAATTCAGGGATGGCATTTCATTGAGTCGAGTAATTTGAAATTTCCGGATAGAATGCAGATGACAATGCGAGCCACTGCAAATCTTGTAACTGAACTTACCAATAAGGGACATGGCCCGGTTCCTGTAGGCTACATGAACACGGACGGACTAGAAAACTGCCACAGCAGCATACGGGGCTCCCTGGATCACTGCTCCAACCCAAGCGCCCAGGAGTATCCTGGGGCTTTCTGCTCCTGTGTTGTAAACTGCATGACCTCGACGGTGAAGGGAAAAAATTGCAGGGATGACAACGCCCTTAATATCATTGGCCTTGCTACACTTATTGAACTAGCTGATGCAAGGTCAAGAGAGAGGAGAAAATCTCTGGTGCCAGAGGCCGACACCATCTTCAATGCACCTTTAGTGGTAGAGGAGGAAGAAGAGGAGTGGGGAAGAGAGGATGCTGATGATCTAGATGAAGAGGAGTTACCCGGAGTAACCAGAACCTTCGCCTTTGTCTGCTGATAAAGATTTTATCCAGCGGCTGAATTTAAAGGTGGCTGCTGCACAGAGTGCAAATATTGCTGCAGATACTACAGGCTTACTTGAAAAAAAGTCCAAGACTATAATCAGTGCACAGCCATACTAATTTCCATACACATCCTCCAAACTGTCAACAGCAACTTCATCTATATCGTCCTCAAAACTACCAAGTGATAATGCTGCTCCCACATTACACTCGTATACAAGAAGATGGAAACGGACTCGCCAACCATCTTTCATAATGATCAATCAAATAATAGAGAATTTTGTAAAAGATTTACAGACTTTACTCTCAACATATTACATACATGAATGTTTGTAATACAAACATTTACGTTTGTACCTTAAATAGACTTCTCAACCTTTGTACTACGTACTTTCATGTTTGTATGTTACAAACATTAATTTATGTAAGGTGTGAAACGCACTGGATCGCTCACTCCGCTTATGTACATACAGCGTTTAGAAGCCTTGGTGATACGTTTGTAATACATACTTGAGAAGTTTGTATTACAAGCAAAAAAGTTTGAAGCAGAACTGCAAAATAGATCCATTGATAAAGGTATGTAATACGTGGAAAAAATGTACGTAACAGAAACTTCACATGATTGTATTAAAACAATCCCATTTCTATGTGTTACAAACATCAGATGCATGTAAAATGATGAGAGTGTTTATCAAGTGTAAAAATTATTCACTTGTGTGCCGTCCACGAAGACCACAAGCAGCCTCTCACCGTGAAAAAAGGTAATTTTAAAATGGCTGCTCTGGAGGTGGTTAGGGCTATTTCAGAACAACATAAAATACTGTTTTCATCATCGATGATAAGCAATTCTGAAAATGCAAAAACCATTTTAAAATGACTTTTCGGCTGATTTTTGCCATTCCAAAATGGTTCTTATCATTTCAAAATGCCTAACCACTTTCATCGGACAATTGGTCAACCATTTTCATTGGTTAGCAGCACTTGCTGCTAATTTATGACTTTTTTTTATTACAGTGCTCCTGAAGGGAATATCAATTGAAGCTGTGCAAGATGTCATGTTAGCCATAAACCAGTCCTTTAGGGAAAAGAAGAAACAGGAAAAGAAAAAGAAATGTCAGAAAAGACAAAGGGTCCAGCATTTTTAATCGCTGACTATATTTTGTTAACTGTTTTTTAGGTTTGAAGTTAAGTTTTGACTATTAATGTTAAAAATTGTTATGACTGTAGGTCAATGTTATATAAGTTATTTTTAAGTTCTTATCAATGAACAAATCAATTTTAATGAATATAAGTGTTAAGTAATATAAACGTGTCTTTGGTATGCAGTCGTACTGCAAAATTGCAAAATACTCGGTAACAAAAGATGCTTTGATTTGTCTTGGTCTTACCTGCCGTCCGATACAACCCGTATATTGTTCAAAAGAGGGCATCTTCATAAAAACGATTTGAAAACCCTTAGCACGAACGCACGCACGAGCTTCTTCGACAGTTCCGTGTCCCCGAGACACATTTAATTACAATAGAAGTAACACCTAACCCGCGACAAATGTGGTTTCCAAAACAGGGCACGCACAAACCAACAAATCTTGATCGTGATCTTTGCCAGTGACCAAAACGACGAAGCTGAAGATTTGCATTCCATGCCATATATTATGCGATAATAATGGATAGGAGATCCATGTGCGAGATTTTTGCAGTTATTTGTAGCACGGGTTTTGAACTCGAGGAAAATGCTCCTGACTGGCCAACCTGATACTAATTTTTAATAAGGGGTTTCATCTTGGGTGTGTTTAAGATCATCCATATGCGTACCGTTCACAAAAACACCACTCACAGTCATTACTGAGGTTAAAATCGATCCCGATTCCTACACACGACACTACAAGCTGTCGCATCGTGGCTGTATACTCCTAAAGAAACATTGTTCACTAAGAAATCGATGGTCTCATCAGAAATGTCTGGCGAAAGTCATCACAAGAAACGCTAAATATGTCTCTATGAATTGATTTCTAGCTCAAACCTTAAAGTTACAATATCTCAAAACTCCCCGAATACCACTTCTGTCACTGTAGAATTTGTTCGTCATATGACGAGAATTTCGGTGACGATTCTTTTATCACTTTTATCACAAATCCCTACAGTTGTGACGTGTTCATCACACTTCGCTGCGATGAAGCTCTTTCTGTCATGTCCATTGCGGAAAAGTATTACGAGCCCAACACGTTTATATATTGTCTTTGCAGCTCTAGTTGTAGTATTTTGGACTAATCACAATTAGCCCTTATCACAGCTATACGTGGGATGACAGTATATATGATATAGGATTGTTCTCCGCCCCAATACAGCCGTTTCATATGGAGAGGAGCATATGAACCACCCGGTGGTCGTCCCGTCGTGAACGTGTTAAGCCCTTGTCGATGGCACTCGCTGAAGAGGAGTTGGACGTGAAGCACAGGATCACTTGCAGCCTGGCAATGCGTGCGTCCGAACAGCCCGAGTTGGCAGTTTGTCGTTTTCTTTCTGAAGGGAGAGGTCCGCACTGCACTCACCGGCCACGCCCGCCGCGCAGCCCTTCCCTTTCCTCGGGCGTTGTACTTGCGTGCGAGCCCTCGCTACTTATGTATGTGGTCACCCCCCGGCCCACATCCATTATGGACTCGCTGCGCTGCCCGCGCGTCCCGACCGCGGCGCGGTGAGAAGCCCACCGGCAGACGCACACAAGCTGCGCTGGGTAGCGCCCAGCGAATACGAACCAGCAGCGGTAAGGCAAGGACCGACCCCTACGCTGACTGTACGCAGTCACTGTGGGCTCTGCTCCACAGTTGGTACTGAGAGGACGAAGTAAGACACGCCGCATTGTCACGTTACGGACTTCGCTCACCACGAACGACAGGTCCGACCCGCTACGTCTGGCGGGCACGCCACAACTGTTTCTGATTTTGCGAAACAATTATTTCCAATTACTTAACCGGTGACACTACCATTGAAGAGTATTAAAAACCCTCATTTCATTAAGTCTACAAATAACTTCTTTTATATTATTTTCTAATATTTACATTTGCAATAAGAAATGCTAAAGGAGAATGTAAACAGGATTTGAACCGCTAACGATTTCTCTATTTGAACTCCAAATACTAATTGCAGAGTCTGCTTCGCAATACTTTTCAGTTGCAATAATATTGCGTAACAAATAACACTAGAACCCGAACTAAATGAAAACTCCACAACCAGAAAACAATGGTAAAACTCGGACTTAAGGGAGTACAACGCCTTCACTGTCATCGCAAGTGTGATGAATTCAATACGTTTAGCTGTGAAAAAGACCAAATCTGATAACTCAAAAATACTACACCTGGAGCTGCAATGACCATTGCAGTTGGACCTTAATCACAGCTAAACGTATTGGGCTCATTACACTCAGCTGCAATGAATATCACAGATAGAGCTTCATCGCAGCTGTGATGAGGTCATCAGAGTTCACTGTGATTAGTGAAAAGTACTACAGCTGCAGTTGACATGGGGTTTTAGTACAGCTAGAGTGTGATGTACGTCACACTTGGGATTGCAGTGTTGAAAGGAGTATAAACGTGGCGCCCTAAGGCGTAACAGGAAGTCCTAGCTGTGCCATTTTTACGCAATAATGAGGCGTACTTCCGTGCTGCGCCTCATTATATGATTGCATGCTATAAAATGTTGTTGCTACACTGGCGACCAAATTTAGCGATCCACTTTTTCCGGAGCCTGCTATTTCGCTGCTAGTCGGCCTAGAAAGCTGAAACTCCGTGTGCGCATGTGCCAAAGGTTCATCTTTCAGGCCCCTTCGCCAATTTTATTGATTCACTCCGAGGGGTGGAGCCACCCCCTGAACCGTGGCAAGTCACTCGCTTCTGTTTCGGTCGCCCGTTCAAGGCAGCCTTCAGAGACGAGCCGAGCAGCCTCGGCTGGTCTCGGCTTCCGTTCCGTAGCTGCGAAGCCAGCGCATTCCCTTTCTCTGTCGCACACGTTCGGTCGGGGTCCGACTGACCGTTTGACATCACTACGCTCAACTTTTGACACCTTCGATCTTCATACCGGAGTCAACCTCAACTCAGGGACACCGCAGCTCAAACAGTTTCTTAAGTAATTTTTACGAGTGGTGCGAAAGGTGCGATGTGTGGTGGGGGTGGGTATTGTCAGGGATGTGATGGTCACAACAGCCTTAACATGTCTAAGCACGTGGCACGACGTTTGATCTCGCTCCAGCACGAGAAGTCTAAGAAGCTTCTCTCAGGAGGGGCGGAAGATGCAAAACGGGATCTCAAGACTAGGCGCATTGTGGTAACACGAGATAATCTCCCGAAGGGGAAGATAAGCCTATTTTTATTTGAAGAATCCCAAGACAAAGAGGGAAATTATGATCATATTCTGCGACTGCTCTATCTACTCAAGTTCGGGATTGAGTTTACAGCAGACGAGCGGTTGGGTATATATTTATCCATTGTTTGTTCCCTTTATCCAGAGTTGACTCGAGAGTTAATTGAACAACTTGAGGAAGATTACTTCGATGTGAACCAAGAGGAAATAATCGTCCTGTTTGACCAGATCAATGGAGGAGAAAGGGAATACAGGGCATGGAAAGACAATACTGTCCCTAAGACCGACCCGGCGTTTGTGTATGCTATCACTGCTACACTGATGCTCTTGATGGGGAAGCAGTTAAATTCTGAGAACTATACAATCTGGACAACTGCTCGAGTCGGGGGGGCCTCAGCTAAGGCTGGTGTGAAAGAACGGGTCACAGAGTTGCTAGCATTGTTTCCCGATGTCCAGACCTGCACCTTGATTAACCAGAAAATCCAGTCCATTTGGAAAGTGCGTGCCCTGATCTTTTCTGCAATAAGAACGTCCCAGGCAAAAAACCGACCATTGGGAAGCCTGGGGGAATGGACTTTCAACCTGATGGCATGGTCAGAGGCGACCCATCTTCACGTGATAATTGTTGAGCTCGTATTGAAAAGACCAGAGGCCCTGATACTCCTTTGTTTCCGCGGAGAAATTCCCTACTTGGTTGCATCCCTTCAATTTTTAGACAAACTCGGGAGCCTTCATCCCTGACATGGTAGTCAGAGCAAGGTGTTCAAAGCTTGAACAGTGAGAAGGTGGGTGGGAAATTTGTTTCCCCGTGCCACCGTGACCGTGAAGAGGAAGCATGACGAGGTCGGTCGCGATGATTGTCAACTCAGCGGCAGAGCCAGTGCGCGCTGCAGACCGTGTCGGGACGGACATGGACATACTCGTGAAGGAGGCGGCCCTGATAACTCCAGACAATGCGGAAGAGATTCTCCAGCAGTTCCAGATAGTGGCAAGACACTTGGATCTGAATAGGGCATCGCAGGATCTGGATAAGGCTAACGATCTTATAGCAGAAGAGATCCGAAGGGAGTTCCCGGCGGCACGGCAGACAGTGTTTTTGTTTCGGAGGTGTGTGGCTACTGAGAGGGACGACCGTGTTATCAGCAGCGAGAAGCTGACGCAAATTCTGAATGACGTGCAAGCGGAATGCGACAAAGAAGGAAAGATTTACAACGAGACCGTCAGCGACGTACTACGTGAGATCCTGTTGTCAGTGTCACCGAGGCGGACTACAAGAACGCGACGCGTCGCGGGTGATCCTGCCAGGCGTTCGCAGGATATGTATTTGGAGAATCCTTTGGCTGTGCGCGAGAAGTCGTCGGACCGGAGCTGCTACATAGGCGGCCAGGCAGCGGTCAACAGGCATCACAACTGTGGGCGTTGCATGGAAATGCAGTCCATGCTGGCAACCATTCGCAAGGAAAATGAATACCTCAGAGCGCGAGCAGAGGAGCAAGGGAGCAATATTTGTGAGCTCATGAAGAGGCTTCAAGGTGTGGAGCATCGTCTGGCCGAGCAGTCCTGCGGCAATCAGTTTTTGAAGATCAACAAGACGTATGGCGGGAAGCCGCCCGAAGACTTCGAGGATTTCAAGGAATATGTGTCAGAGGTCATGTCAACGGTCGGCGGGACGGTGCGGCAAAGGATCCATATCCTGCTGGACAAGCTCAATGGAGCAGCGCACTCGGAAGCGGGGACGTTCCGCCGGGAGAACCCGCACGCCACGGTCGAACAGATTTTGGATCATCTGGGGCAGGTTTTCGACCAGTCCAGAAACCGATGGGAGGCCCTGCGGAGGATGCACGACCGGCTGTGGTGCAGGGACTCCGAAAGCCTGCGGGAATACATCTGCCAGAAGAAGGCCCTCATGAGCAAAGTGAACGTGCCCAACGGGGAGAAGAGGAACAGGTACTTGTTGGAAGGCATGGGAGAGCCGTACAAGAGCCAGTTCGAAATGTACGAAGACGTCCCGGCAAATGAGCTGATTGCTGCGATCGAGACGGTCGTCGGAGTGCAGAGTCATCAACCGGACAACGGAAGCCAGTTCGCAGCGGAGGAAGTTCACAAGACCGTGTCGACGCGGCTCAAGGAGGCGGCGAGGATGGCAGATGGCCTCTGGGCCCGCCAAGTTCGGACAACGGGCAGAGACGCGGACTACAACGAGGAGCTGCAGCAGCCGGCGGCCATCGACACGGGAGCGCTGAGCGCAACGATAAAGGAGGCAGTGGCGGCAGCGATCCCGCCGGCGCAGCCACCACCGCAGCAAGTGGCTCCGGACAACGAGCACTCGGTGACACTCAGAAGACTGGAAGCGATCGTCGCGAGCATGCAGAAGGTGTCCACCCAGCAGGCCCAGAAGGCGCCGCAGGCACCAATCAGGTGTTGGCGATGCAAGATGGAGGGGCACCGAGTACGAGATTGCGGCGACCCCAGAGGCGATCGGTGGCGCGAGAGGTCGCGGGCGTCGCCCGGAAGGACGACCGGCTGCCACAGCGCGACCCGCCCAGACCCCTGCCAGGCCGCCGACTTCGCCCCCAACCCGACCTGGACGGGCCGGCCCAGCACCGAGAGGGGGCCCACCAGGGGCACGGGGTGGTAGAGCACCCAGCGGCGCCGCGGCAGCGCCCGAGGCAGCACGGCGCAAGCGGGCGGCACCAGCGTAGGCGGGGCCGGCAGCGGCCGCCGGGGCGCGGCGGCGGTGGAAATGCCGATGCAGCAAACGAGTCATCGGCGGCGGGCCGCGGTGCGAAGCGACGCCGCGCACCGGCCGGGAGCAGAAGACGGGCGGGAGACGGGTGGGGAATCAAGTGAGGTACCCAGCCCTCCCCCCATCCGCCCCCCCCCTCATCACCCGGGCGGGGGCGGACTCCGGAGGCATCCGGACAGCACGTGGGCAGCCCTCGCGGCACCTCGCGACCCACGACGCGGACACCGTCACCCCATGGCCAGCAAGGGCTACGCCGCCTCATCGGGCGGCGGGGCGGTCTGCGCCGGTGCCACAGGAGCGGACGGCGCCACCCCAACTGTAAAGAGGACCTACGGCGCCCGTCTCCACCGTCGAGACGGACTACGCCGGCGCCACAGCAGCGGACGCCGCCACCCCCACCGTCGTGAGGGAGTGCGCCGGCGCTACGGGACTACACGCAGAATCCTCTGGGGGCGGAGCGGACTACGACGGCGCCGCCGGAGCGACGCGCGTGCCGGCGGGGTTTCCGTGTGACCAGCAGGCGCTGGTCAGCGCTCTCAAGGCGCTCTGACGGAGGAGCGGCAGCAGAATGAGGTGCGTAACATGGCCAAGAAATGAGAGGACACTGAGGACTGCACCGATTGGTATGGGCGGCAAATGAGAAGGACATGTGGCCTATAGTGCTCGGGCGTCACAGACCGTGTTTCGAGTGTTGTGTTGAACTTTAGGGAGTGTACGCTAACGTGCGGTTGACGGATGGTACTACTGATTATTATGTTTTTTTTCGAGTACTTTTGTGTAAATATGTATTTTCCTTATTTTGTTGTGTTTTTTATTTTTGTTATGTGTTTGCGGATGTTGGCAAGGTGTCACAATTTCTTTTCGCTGCGAAAAGAGAAAAGGGTGGAGTGAGAACTAAGTGTTTAGACAGTAGGCAGAGTCAGCCTTTTTTTTTTCCCTAGGCCAGAGTTCACACTGGCAGGCGGAGAGTGAGAGAGAGGCACAGAGACACAGTACCTGAGGCGAGGAAGTTGGCGATGGCCAACAGAGATGAAAATTGATAAGTCACTGGGCGCGAGGTGCATGACGGCGGCCGGATCAGCCGCGCGGACGGCGTAGTTGTAAAATACAAGAACAGGAGTTGGATAAGCAGCTCCGGATAGGGCTGTTGGCGGTGCAGTGCGGGCGCCGGCCCGCGCACGGCGCGTGGTGGCCACCACGGCGCTAGCGGGCGGCGCACTGGCGGGACGCGACGGCACATAGTACGTTCAGAAGTTCAATGAGTAGGGATACGTTAGCTAGGCGAAGGTGCAAGCACCCTCGAGTCAGGTTCGCGGTTCGGAGTTTACGGTTTCGAGTTTTAAGGGCTACGGCCATGTGAGATAGGGCAGCAGCGCGACGTCGGAGGCAAGGCCGTTCACAGCAGGCTCTCCGGGGCGTCGACCCGGCCGGACCCGGCGAGCACCGGCCGTGGGAGGCGAGGGGAACCCGGGCGGCGGCGGCGGCATGCGGCGCCAGCATTTTCGCACTCGCACGCATCTGTCCGGCTGATCGGCCGGGCGCGACAACAGCCTAGCGAATGCGCCGCCCCCCCCCCTCTCTTCCAGCGGTCGGTGCCGAGCCTACGACGAGCAGATCATGCCGTGGGGGCGTTCTCCCCGCGGCGGGGAGCTGTCATACCGGCCGGCAGCGACCGGCGCTGCCGTCGCGGGGCTCGTAATCAGATCAAATCCACCGCCGCGGCCCGGGTGTTAATGGCCCGGTCCGTGACGAGTGGGCGTGCGTGGGGACAACCGCGCGTGTCTCTCTGGGGTCCGGGACGGGCCAGGCGAGGCCCGGCGGACGGAGCTGTGCGAGGAAGTTCGAGAGAGGGATCCCAGCGAGTACCGTTGAGCGTTATAGCGTAGCTTTTAGTCGTAATTTTAGGGTAGATACAGTGGTAGATAGTTTCTAACCGTTAAGTTAGGTTAATAGAATTATTTTTGCGAGCGTTTTCCCGTCCCGCCGACGTGCGGCCGCGCTCACAGCGTGGCCGGTGCGCGCACAGCAGCCGCTCCGCCCGCGTGAGGGCGCTCTGGTACCAGCGCACTCACGCGCCGCGCGGACACAGGCCAAAGCCGTGTTTCCCTCCGCACCCAGTGACTCTGACGACGTAGGCGCCGCAAAATGGACTGTGCTCAGAATTGTCACACGTCCGGGACGTGGTGACCCTAGCAGCTCCGGGAGCTGTTGATGCTTTCACTCTCTTAGCTTGGTCGGCGCAAGTATGGACCGCGCAAAGTTTTTTGCGTACCCGCCCCCTGTGAACGGCGCGAGTAACGCAGCGGCAGAGATGCGCGCTGCGGTGCCGTGGGGCCGGGGACGCGAGAGGCTCGGGCAGAGGCGGCTGACTCAGCGCAGGGCAGAGGCCGAGGTGGGCAGTGTCGCGCCACAGGTCCGGAGTGTTACTGTAACCTGGGTTGTCACGAGTGTTACGTGCATGTGATAGCCAGGACGGAGGAGCCCTCAGAAAAGATTGTAACCCCCGCCCCTTTAACGATTGTGCTGGTCAGGTACGACGCGGTGAGACGCCCGTGTTGGGGCGAGCGGCGCGGGGCGTAGGGGCGGGCGGAGGGCTGACTCAGCGGTGAGGCCGCGGGGAGACTGCGGTGGCAGAGCCATGTTATATCTGATATGTTTTGTTTGTGACGTTTGATGGGCTGCCATAGGAGCCGCTGCAACAGTGACCAGTGACCTGCTGCAGATGGCCCCTACACCCTCTAGCCGTGGTTTTCGGTGCGAGAAGTCCCGGGTAACGCCACGGCCGTGGCGGGGAGCACCGAGGGCAGAGGACAGGGGCAGGCGCGAAGGGAGCGGTCACAAGGGGCGCATTGCACTGCGCCGGTAGCGTTAAGGCCAACACCCCGTAAATTTTTTTTGTAAGACAGGAAATGAGGGAGACCGCTGGCTGAGACCCACGGCGGCGTGGGGCAGAGAGAGCTGGCTCAGCGGAACGGCGGCCCGCAGCGCGAGAGAACGAGTGTTTATATTGTTTTGTTATTTTTATTGATTGTGACACCCTCAGACGGAGCCCGATCTAGGCGAGTGAGGCGTGGAAGCTTATGGGGGATATGTTTCTACTGCGTTATTTAAATTATTATTACTCTCCCTTCTATTTCCTCGGTGGTATCGATAGGAAACTTGTTTTCTACACATTTTCGGGTTTAGGGTTAACGTGTTTGTCTGTTTGTTACTGTTTGTTCATTATTACTCTGTAGTGTCGGGAAGAGAGGTGTTTTGTAAGCACTATCGGAATTATCGTTACTCCGCTTATTGTTACTCTGTAGCGTCGAGAAGAGTTGTGTTTCTCTGATTGTTTGTTATTATGTTTGTTTTTATTTGCTCTGTTATATCGGGATTTGTTTTGTATATTTTCTCCACTGCGTGGTTGCTACGTTGTTACTTTTGCTAGGTGGGTTCTGTGTTAGGTAAGGCCACCAATGTTGTAGTCACTGTAACCAGTGCTGTAGCTACGGAAAGCGAGTGAGGCAAGAAATAATTTTTCGTGATATGTTCCCACTGCGTTTAAGAATCGTATTGTTACCATGTAGTTTCGGGAACGGCGGGTTGCTGTAACTTGGTTTATCCACGGCGTGTTATTCTGCTCATTGCTACTCTGTAGTACGGAGACTGACATGATTTCTGTGTTTTTATTTTCACTGCTGCGATAATTGTCAACTTGATCTGTTTGTATCGGACCAGACGCAGTTGTTATAAGGTTTGCGTTTTATCGTACTGTTAATCGGCCTTATCGGACATGGCGGCGATATTGTTTTGTGACGGGCGGCAAAGTTTTTTTTTGGCATAATCCATCTCTATGTATCCTAATTTGAGATTTCTGTCCTGTGAGACCATTGTATTGACGCGTTCTTTATGACTGTCGAATTAAACGATTGGTAAGGCGGGTGGAGGCACACAACTCACGAGAGTGCAGTAGGATAGGCTCGGAGGGGGAGTTTGGGAGATATAGGAAAAAACAATCGGAGCTTGTTTTTTGTTAAAAGGGGGGCGTGTCAGGCGGGCGCTGCCTGCGCCGCCTGAGCGCGCAGCGCGCTGACGTGACGCGTGGGGCGCTAGCGCCCAGTGGGTAGGCACCCCTTCGTACGGGACAGACACGCGTCAGAGCGCTGTCGCCGGCATAGCGGGCGCGACGCACGGGCCTCGCACGGGGAGCGCCTAGCGCGGACGCACCCGGCCGGTATGGAACTGCCAGGCCGGGGCGCTGCCCGCCCCGGCTGATAGGGGGGCCGCGCGGGTAGGGCGTCGCCCCGGGTAGCTCAAGCGGGTAGCTAATCGGGTAGGCATCGCCCCAGAGATGGGGCGTGGAGCTAGGTATATATCGGAGACTGGCCGGTGGCCAGGCAGTGTTCCCAGTACCGTCGTGGCCAGCAGTAGCCGCTGCCCGACGGCCGCGTACTCTATAGTGATAGCCGACGCGGGGCTAGTGTGTTGACATCGAGCACTCCGTGACCACCCGTGTGCCCTCACCCGACCGAGTCCAGAGTAACCAGTACTCGTACGTGTGTGTGTGTGCATCACTTCCTCGTCACCAAGGCACCCCTCATCACTACTCCCCGAGATACACGGGGCGATCCAGAACTGCACTACTCAGCGAGTCGCCGATACGCCCAGGTCTACGCGGCGACCCCCAAGCAGGTGCACCAGGGATGGGCAACCATCACATCCCTGACAGTATGTGCCAGGCGTGGAGGGGCGGATCAGTGACTCGGGTGGGATACGCTCGGTTAGGTTATTTGAGGCTGGGGTAGGTTAGTACTGGTTGAGCGCCATTAATAACGAAGGGATAGTGTAAGATACGTTCAGCCGGCAGAACATGAGCATAGTTGCGACCATGCGGAAAAAGCGACACACTCAGGGCGTCTGACTGGCCCCACAGGGCCCTTCTCACCAGAGTACAGCCGCCGGGTAGGCCTAAGTAGGTGAGCGCCAGGAGTGAAGTGTCGGAACAGTGATTCGCGATGAGCGAAGCCTGTGGCGTACCAGACTGCGTCGT